>DF240083.1:77809-139485 GCA_000507305.1 Breviolum minutum Mf 1.05b.01 | reverse complement strand
GTTTCTTTCTTTGTTCGTTTGTTTGTTTCTTTGTTTTGGTGTGGTTTGGTTTGGTTTGGTTGGGTTGGGTTGGGTTGGGTTTGGTTTGGTTTGGTTTCGTTGGTTGGGTTCTTTGTTTGTTTGTTTGTTTGTTTGTTTTTGTCTGTCTCGCTGTCTCTGTCTTGGTATCTGTGTCTGTCTTCGTCTCTGTCACCGTCTCCGTCTCTGTGTCTGTCTCTGTGTCTCTCTTTCGCCGGTGCTCGAAAAACACTGTTGCGGTGCTGAAAAAACACCGCTTTGCACAAAAAACACCGTTTGGGTGCTGGAAAAACACCTTGGGTGCTGGAAAAACACCGTTTTGGAGCTGCGAAAACACCACTGCCGAGGTGCTGAAAAAACACCGCGGGTGTGGAGAAAACACCTTGATGCTCAAAAAATACCAGCTCGGTGCTGATAAAACACTCATTCGTTGATGCTGAAAAAACACCTCCGGGTGCGGAGAAAACACTTGGTCCTTAAAAAACACCTCTCTGATGCTACAAAAACACTATTTTTTGGGTGCTGGAAAAACACCGCAGGTGCTGATAAAACACCGTGGATGCTGAGAAAACCCCGGGTGCTGAAAAAACACCTTTTGGATGCTGGAAAAGTTCCTGATGCTGGAAAAACACCTTTTCAATGCTGGAAAAATCCACAGCCCATCACCAAGTTCCATTGTCACGGATGTTATCAGGAGGGTAGACCTTGAAGCGGCTAGATTTGCAAAGCTTTTGGGAACTCTTCCGGTACTGTAGATGCAATTGGACTTCAACTGACTGACGCTGACCTTCTTGTGGTGCTCCCCGAAACAGTTAGGATGTATGCTTTTCATCATGCAGTAGGGGACGGCTATCAGAGCTATCGCAACGCTGCACGTAGGTGGGAACAACAGCAGAGAGCATTTGTAAAGCAGTTTGCAGGCGCAACAGTAAAAGAGAAGCGGGTCTATGAGGTTGGTGATGGAGGTGCTTGGGAACAAGGTGGTGCTGAGTGGTATAGTATTGCTGATGAGCCCATGGTTGTTGATGCCGTCACTGGAGATAAGTGCCAGAAATGCGGTTCCCGAAAGCATTCAACCTCTAGTTGCCAAACGGATTTGTCCAAGGTGCGCTGTTTTAAATGCCATGAACAAGGCCACATAGGTGCCAATTGCCCCAATCGATCCCAAGATAGCGGTAAAGGACATGGTAAGTCTAAAGGAGACAAGGGAAGAGTAAAGGCAAAGGAGTTTACAAAGGCCAGTTTGACAAAGGAAAGGGCAAAAGCAAAGGAAAGAAAGGTAAGCCCGGGAAAGGTTTTGGCAAGAAAGGTAAGCTCAATGAAGTTGCCATGTCGGATGAAGATTGGTGGTGGTATCAAGATGAGGGTAGTTGACATGATGGTTCATGGGCTGTGGATCAGGTTGGCTGGTATGGTTCTGATTGGGAAGGTTCTTGGGGTTGGTCTGGTGATGCGGGTTCCAGCGTAGTTCCTGCACAAACTGAAACGGATACCAATACTGAAACGAAACCTGAAACCCAGTCAGCACAGACAGTCGGCAGTTTGATTTTGCATGCAGTTTCTGGTGAGCCATGTCTTGAAATTGGCAATTTGATTCTTGAAGACAGTGCCTTGGTTTGTCCTGACCTTAGCAGTTGCGGTCCGGAGCTTAATCCTAGAGTTGACTTGCGTAGTGAACCTAGGTTTTGTGGGCTGAAGTCACGACATGAAGGTCATTTTTCAGAAGATTCATGTTTTCACGACGGCTTGGTAGTGCGAAGCGTGAATGACTTTAGGAGTTTTGGTGTTGAAAGGGTTGTTTTTGATGAGTTTCACGGTCAACACTTTCATGATGTGCTTCTTTTTTCACCATTGTTGTCCGAGCTCTGTTTGGAGAACGATGCAGATTGGTGGCTGATCGACTCGGGAGCAGCGGTGACGGTGGTCTCAGAAATGGCTTTTGGGAAGTTCCGTACATCAATGCAGAGTTCCCCAGACTGTGATAGGTTTAGGGCAGCGAACGGAAGCAAAGTAAGCATGAAAGGTGTAGCTGAGATCACTCTTTGCGTGTCTATGTTTGATGAACGAAAGGATGTTGCAGTGAAGAAGAATGCTTCTATGCAGGCCATGGTAGGGAACACCAATCATAACATCCTTTCTACCACCGCACTTTGCAGATCGGGCTGGTCGTTCTCTCAATGGGCAGATGGAGCAGAGCTACGTCATGTTGGTTCTGGTTTGAGAGTTGATTCAGTGGTGATGCATTCTGGGTGCCCATGGATTAGAATGACACCTGTTGATAGCTTGAGCTTGAAAGATTCCACACGGAAACTTAGTGTTGTTCTTTTTGATGAGAAGGTTGAAGGTGACTTGAGTGTGAATCCTCTTTCTCCAGCCGTCGAAGCTCAGCTTGAAGTTCATCGACAACAAGGCCACTTCCCGCACCATCTTCAGTGCACTGAGTGCGCAAAGGGTCGAGCTGTGTTCCAACACCGTAGGAAGAAACATGATTCTATTGAATGTGAAGTACAGGCAGACTTTGCCTTCATCTCACAAAGGGGTGAAACTTCGGAACATGACACGGGTAGGAACATTAAGATTTTCATGACGGAATTGTTGTCGGGCTGTGCATTCGTGGTTGTCAATGAGAACAAGGCACAGGTGCAGTCGTTGATTGAGAAGTGGTTGGATTCGTTCGGACTCGTTTCACAACAGACCTCCATCATTCTGCACACAGATGACGAAGTTTCTGTAGGAGAGTTAGTGGGTCGATCGTCAAGACATTATCTCTTTCAGGTTCGTCGAGCTGCGCCCCAGCAACATAGGTCAATATGGGGGGCAGAGCGATCAGTGAGAAAACTGAAAGAGAGTTTGTCAGTGCTTCGTGCAGACTTGAACAGGCAGGGCTATGATGTTAGGTATTCATCCGAAGGACTTAGGGACGCCGTGACGTATCTCTCTTTGATGAACAACCACTTCGGCAGAGTAGGTGGCACCAATCTCAGTCCCCTTGAAACGTCTGCCGGTCGGAGCCTGTCAAAGCCAGTTGGGTCCTTGTTCGGTAGCACTGTCATTGCTGAGATCCCAGATTCACTTCGTGCTTACAGTCCTAACGAGACGAGGTCGATTGAAGCTTGCTACATCCACCCCGGCTTAGGCACAGGTGCGGCTGTTGAAGGAGTTCTGTGTGTTGAAGGTCAGATGCAGCTCGGTGCATAGAACCAGGAACATTCGACAGATTTCGCCAATGGTTTGGAAGTATGATTTGTGTCAGTCGGTTTTGATCCCTCTTGAAGCGCCTGATCGCCCTCGTCCTGTTGTTAGAGATGTTGAACCTGCAGCTCTCGCTCCGGCTGGTGAAGAGGTTGTTGATGAGGCTCGGATTCGTCGTGAAGTTGCTGAGGAGTTTGATCGAGAGTTTGGAGATGTCGATTCTCGAGATGTCCCTCCGGTTGAAGTTGGTGCTGCAGATTCCCATGTGTCTCCATATCCGTCTCCTTCACCGGTCTTTGAAGAGTCTGATCAGGACATGGAAGAAGTTGAAGGTTTGAAGTCACCTCGAAGAGGTGGTTTAAAGAGAAGTTCTGTGACTCGGGAATCCGGTGTTGAAGAGGAATCCAAGAAGCGTCGTGATGTGTATGTTTTTACACCAGGCTGTCCGTCATGCGAGAGTGGTATGAATGCACCAGGCATAAGGAATCAGGAATCTGGTGGTGACAGTGCAGCAGTGTTTGCCCCTGGAGCCATGCCCTCTGATTCCGGTGGTGTTGATGTTCCGAAGACAGGCAGTGAACAAGCTGAAGAGTTCAGGGGTTCCAAGCGAGCTAGTGAGACTGGACTTGAAAGGCTTGAAGAAGAGATTAAAGAAGAAGTTGAGCCTGAGATTCGGACGCTGGACTCCATTGGGTTGTGTTGGCTTGACACGTGTGAACCGTTGACGGGTTTGACTCTGCATGATGTTGGTTCGCTTGCAACGTCGGCAACTGGGCCAGAGACGTTTCATGTTGATGTCACTTCCATCAAGTTTGAGGCTGGGTTGACACATGTTTCTGAAAAGATTTGGTTGTGTGACACTGAAGTGAGATTGTGGAAGCCGACTGAAGCCGTTGATGACACTACTTTGACTCCCTTGAATCCCGATTTGACCTATGAAGGCATGAAGGAGGAAGTCAACAACATGACTAAGTGTGAGGTTGGCAAAGTGCTCCTTGGACCCGAGGTTGAGGATTTGCGCAGGACTTGCAAAGGTCTCCGAGTGATCCCAGCTCGTTGGGTGACGGCGTTCAAAACTGAGACCAGAGTCCGTGCTAGAGTTGTAGCCAAGGATATGAGAAGCAAGCAGTCAGCTCGTGAGCTGGGGTTTTCAAGCCCTACTCCTTCTACTGAGGCCTTACACTTGGTGTTGTCAATTGCTGCGAATCGGGGATGGAATGTCAGTCATGCGTTTATGCACAGTCCACTCCCTGACAACATGCGTGTGATCCTTAAGATGCCACAGTCGATCAGCAGCTCAGATGGCCAGGTTATTTACTTAGATCTTTTGCGATCTTTGAATGGCCTTAGAGATGCAAGTTTGCATTGGCTGACGTTGTTGGCATCCACGATCTCTGCAGTTGGTTTGTGGACAGAGGAACTTGAACCGTGCTGTCATCAAGGACATGTATACAATGATGCTGGTGAATTTGCAGGAAGCGTCATTCTTGTGGCATATGTCGATGACATTTTGATGTGTTCTTCTTCGAAGCAGGCCGAGGAGTTGGTTGTGCAGGCCATCTGGCGAGTTGTCCCGACTAAAACTACAGGACAAGTTCTCACAGGTGCTCAAGGAGGCGGTCATTTGCAGTTCATCGGTCGGTTGATTGAGAGACCTTCAGGAGAAGATTGTTTGATGATGTCGGTCAGTGCTACGTACTTAGACTCAACATTTTCAGAATTTCAGATCGTGAAAGGTTCAAGTGCTGTTCCTGACATTTCTGTTCACTTGGAGAAGACGGACGAAGCATCTCAGAGGCCACGCAGTCCTGAGGCGTACACTCGTTTCAGGAAAGCGTTGGGTCGTTTGCTTTGGATGTCGCAGGTGCGGATGGACTTGAAAGTTTGGTTGTCGTTGCTGGGTAGTCAACAAGCCAGTCCAGTTGCAGCCACTGAAACAGCACTTAGAGCGGTCTTGCGGTTTTTGAAGTCTGATTCCTGTGTGGTCCTTAGATTCCCGACTCGAAGCACTTTGGTTGAACACAATCCCGGTCCTATGAAGGTTTTTCTTCACATGTTCTGTGATGCATCTCATGCTCCGTATAGGTTCAACAAACGCAAAGGGATTTCTGGACAGGCAATTTTCTTTGAACGTTCGTTGATACGTGGGATTTCAAAGCAACAACAGGCCACTTCGTTGTCATCTTGCGAGGCAGAGTTGTATTCGATGCAACAGACAGCACAAGATGCGGTTTCGTTGGGCAAGATTGCTAGTAGGATTTTGTATGGGATTGGTGAAGCCAAGCAGGACACTCTTGTCGACATTGAATCTGACAGTTCTTCAGCAATCCAGCTGGTAAAGGGCATTGATGTACCCCGAAAATCTAGGCACATCGAAATAAGGTTGCTTTGGCTTAGGGGATATCTGGAAAGTGGACAAGTCAATTTCAAACACCATCCTGGAATCACCAACATGAGTGACATTTTCACTAAGTGTTTGGGGTCTCAACTGTTCTATCGGCACCGCTTAGCGTTGGGTTTTGAGCAGCGAGAGTTTCCAACAGATGTGATGGTAATGTTGTTTGGTGGCTGTGATGTTGAAGGGTCTGGGGTTTCAGCAATTTCCGGGGTGACTGGTGAAAGGCAGGTTGCTTTGGTTGAAGTTTGCTGTGAACCGGATTCTAGTTTGAGTAGGATGTCCAAGAAATCTGATTGTCCTTACCTTGGCACTGTGAAAGACATGCAGTCTGATTCGATTTTTGCAGAAGTCTCTAGGATCATTCGGGGTTGGAAGAAGAAGAATGTTTGGGTTCATGTCCATGCGTCAACTCCGTGCTTGTCGGGAAGCCCTTTGAAGCATTTTTCTAGTGATGAACCAACCCTTTCTGATTTAGAGTGGGAATCTATCATGCGGTCAGTGGGTAGATATTTGCAGCTAGGTAACTCTCGTAGTTTTGAGCTCCCATTCTATAACCAAATATGGTCCAGAGATTTGACAAAACAGGTTCTGCGTGATAGTTTCATGTCTCATGGGTGTCAGGTGTTTTTGTGTCAAACTGGATTGAAAACGAAGGATGACATGCCTATTGGAAAATCTTTGGGATTTGCAACCAGCCATTTTCCTTTTGCGAAACTGTTGCATTCTAGATTTGGGTTCTGTGGTTGCAAAGAGCATGCTTCACTTTCTGGAACAGATTTTTCATAAACAGCCAGATACAATGAGACACGGGCTAAGTCAATAATCCAAGGAGCTAAGGCGGCAATGAGGGATCCGTGAAGGTTTCCCTTGAGGCCGTGGTTGGTTCAAGTCATGACTGTTTCTCCTCACTTCCGCAGCCGTTTTCGTGGCTTGGTTCCGCAGCCGTTTTTTTTTGGTGTTGTGACTTGGGTGGAATAGTGGTGACTTGGAGCGACAAATTTTTTTGGTGTGGTCTGAGCCTTAACCTAAAGGGTTGCGACTTGGTTGATGCACCTTGGCAAAATGGTTCCTTGGATAGTCCTTTTGGTTTTATGGTGCCTTGGGTTAACTGGGTCTTGAAGAGACTTGGTTTGGCAATGAGTTGTGATGCCCTTAGACGGTTTTATGCTTAGCGGTGAGGAACATAGTTTGATTTGAGTCCGATCCCGGCGTGATTCTCGTTTGAAAGGGGGTGTCTGAAGAACAGTTTTTTTTGGTGGTGCACTTAGAGGCAACAAGCTTATCCTAGAAAGCCAGATATTTTTGATATCGTTGGTGGTAAGAAGCTTGGAACCTAGTGTGTGACACCAGTTCAAAAGGGGGGCAATCAGTTTAGATGCCTAAACAACCGATTTTTGAGTTTGGAAACCCGCTTCGATTTTGGAAGCTCAACACGTTTTTGCATGTTTTGCTTTGTGGTTGGCATGTTGGAAAGTGAGAGAAGTTTTTTTGAAGAGTTGACATGTGATTTCATCACATGAGTTGGGCACTTAGACCTAGATGGTGTCCGGCACTTATGGTTTAAGCACTTGAAGCGGATATCAAAGATATGACGGACTTGACAGGTGTATAGCCATGCACATGCAGGAGTCGATTTCAGGGTGAGGTGGTTTCAATTTCCCTCTCTCTCTTTCCTTCTAGGTGTGTGTGTGTGTGTGCGTTGCAAGCACCGTAGTTGAACTGAGCCATGGCATCACCGTACTCTTCTCACCTGAATGATGGCGAGTGGAAGCAACTTCAGAGTCTGCTAGTGAAGGCAAGGAATGCTGGACAGTTGGGAGAAGTTTGCATCCAGGCACGCATTGAAGGTGAGGAGATTGTTCGGCAGCAGCAAGTGTGGCGATCCAACAACACGGCAGCCGTGGAAGCCTATTCGCAGTTGTTGGCAGCGGCAGAAGCTAAGAGGTCTGGGCCTATGACATCAGGATCTATGGCAGCTGGCTCACAGGCGGCATCTTCGAGTGGATCTGAAGGGCCGTCCCAGGGCTTGAGTGGTGGCATCGGCAATCGTGGTTTGTCCCAAGCAGCAATCAATCAGATTGTTGGAGCGGCTACCACACCAGAAGACAAGGTGCTCATGTCGGTTTTGGCTGGGAGTGCGTCGGAAGACGGTACAGTTGGGTTGAAGGTCGTTGGACCCAATAGCAACAGTGCCAAGAAGCAGCGACCTGAACCGCCGCAAGAGCAACCTCCATGCCCGAGCATTGCTGTCTTTCCCATGGGAGAAGTTGAACATGGCGCTATGACAGACGCAGCAAAGCGCAGGTTTGACCCAGAAGCAGAGATTGGGTTAGACGATGAGTTCGAGATGGTTCAGACAGGGAACTTCTATGATCCAAACGACTTGCAAATCGATCTGGCCTCAGTGATTGCCGAAGCTCCGGTTACGTCACCTGCGCCTATTACTGGTGGAAGGGTGTTGGGTTATCAAGAGGGAGTGGGCATCATTTCAGAGGCTGAGAGAGGATGGTACCCTCCGATCGCGACACAAGTGGTCGACATGGCTGTTCCTCTACCACCAGGCATCGAATCGCATGAGGCCTGGGGAAAGACCAAGATTGTGATGCCCAAATTATGCCGCCTCCAAGTACTGCTATGAACAAGCCTTCAGGATGTCTATGGGTGCTGACTTTGAAATGGCCAAATATTTGGGGTGGGTCCGGAAATACGGACCAATCTATATGAGGCACGGCAGTCGATCGCAGGCCAGCGATCTTGCTGGGTATTTGCTTCGAGCAAAATTCCGAGTCGGAACACCACCCACTATGCCAACACAGGCGCCGGGCTTTAAACGTGAGTTCTGAAGTGCTGCACAATGGTCAATGAAGCTTCGATGGGTTGGAACCGCCTTGGGTTGGATGTTGGCAGCAATGGCTGGGTGACTCTTTCTGATAGGTTCTGACGGTTGGTAGCTTGGTGACAGGTGCAGTGGTATTTCAGAATGGCAATGGTGGAGCTTGCATGTGACTTTGGCAACTGGAATTGATGAATCGCGTTGTGTAGAGCAACTGAGTTTGGACCGTTGTGAGTTTGGTGCTGCATGGATGGATGACAGTACTTTTTGGTAGGTCTGACTTGGATATTCAATGGCAATGGTGGTTTGCAATTTCAGTGGCTGATACAGGTGGGAAGATGAACCCAAAGCCGAAAGGGGTGTGAACACCTTTCTGAGATCTCTTATGGGATGCTGTCACTTCGTTATTTCATGGATTTTGCCTATGTTTGCCTTTGGTTAATGGTTTATGATTTCGACAATACTTTGATGGGCTTTGGTGAGTGTTAGTGGCTTTGGCAGGCTATGATGGCATTTTCTGCTGAATTGGTCGTTTTGGAGTGATGGTGAACGAATTCATGATTTTGCCTTTTGATGTGGTGAACACTAGCTTGCAGCTGTGTAAAGAGACTGGTTGTCATGTTTTGCTGTTTTTGAGCGAAGTGTCACTGCGATTTCATGAGATTTCCACTGTTTTTGGTGTTTTGCTCCTCAAGCTGTCAGGGAAGTGAAACACCAGAAGGAACAATAGGACAACGGCACTAGACAGTGCATTCCTCGTTGCTTGTGTTTGTGGAAGTAAAAGGGAAGAGAAGGGAACCTGTCTCCACTTTGTCGTGTTTTGTCACTTGTGTGTTTGCATTGGCATTGGACAATTTCGGACTTGACTTGTAAGCGTATCGCGTTGCGTAGAGAATTTGCCTTAAGGAAGTTTGGAATTTGTCTACAGTAAGTTACGTTGTGTAACTTCATAGTAGAAGAGGACGCAGCCACTGCAGAAGATGATGGTTCAGACAGAGGTGGACCTGGATGCATACCGACAGGAGGACGACCTGGAGGAGGAGAACGACTGCGGCCAGTGATCGTACTGGAAGGTTCAGGATGCGGAAGACGGGCAAACGGTTGATGCTTAGAACGCTTCATCTTGCGACATTCAGTAGCAGCGGCGTCCAGTTCCTTTTCATCTTCACATGCCGAGCATGAAGGAGGGAAGTGAACTGATGGATCGTGAGCTTACTACAAAAGTATGGCGTAAGGATGGACGAAAGAGCTATCTGGCGATTGCCTACTCTGGAATGCAACCCGAGAGTTTGAGCCCGGACTGGGCCGTACTGTGTGACATGATCAGACAGGGAGTCATCGGCATCAAAAGGGGGGCAATGATAAGCAGGAGGAGCTGCGCAAGATGCTGGAGAAAACTTGAGGTTAGTACCCGGGTGAGGAGTGGCATTACCTTGCACATTATTGGCAATGAGGCACGTGAGCAGGTGGCGGTCAAAAGAGAGAAGGAGTTGCTTGAGGTCCAACACTAACCGTGCCCACGGTAAATGAGGAGTTGCGTCAAAGCTGCGTGGTGCGCTGGAGAGAGAACGCTTGGGAGCTCCCTGATACTCGAGTCAATAAGCGTGAGCAGCTCTTGAGAGGCGGTAGTGGTCTCTTGCGAGTAGGTGAAGTCGTCCAAGTGGGGTGAACTGGAGACCACTGGCTTGGCTAATGGGTTCATCTAGAGTACTCTTGGTCACTCAGAATTTTCTTGTTACCTTGGCTTGTCGTAACCTGAAGCTCCTCCTGCGCGTACAGCAAGAAGAGATAGAGTCCAAGTGTCATTGCTCCAGAGGAAGGAGAGAAGAAACAAGGTAATCAGGAAAAGAAGAGAGATCTGCAGGATAGATTACCGCTAGATACTATCCGCACTCCCTTCTTCGAAGGCACTTCTTCGAAGGGCATCAAATATAAGCTCATGTTACCAGCTTATCGTTGATGTTGGCAATGACCACGCAGATAAAGGCTAGCCAGCAAAGAGGTTGAAGGCCTTGCAAGGCTTCGAGTCAGCATCTAGGAGATGGCCATAATAAGACTGACTGTACCCTTGTTGAAATGCGTTAATCACCTGGAAGAGAGTCCTGGCTGGATGCTGTAGGAAGTGCTCATCATTAGGAAGGATTCTAATAACTCATTTGGCGCGTTGCGCCAAGCAGCAAGAAGTCTGAGTCTGACGTTGGCGAGCTATTTGGCTGAGTTTCTTGCCGAGACCTGCGAGCCTTCCAGACTTCGCAAGACACTTCGATCTGACAAGAAAAACATGCATCTTCTTGGACCAATTACTGGGTTCAACCCATTTGATGAAGAGTTGCATGCGGCCGCAATTATGGCTAAGTAGAAGCAAGCCAAGATCCGAGCTCCTGCTGTGGACCACAGCGTAGAGGCTTTTGTCCAGCCGACTCTCTGATAATCTGGTTCCCTGCGCACTGACCTCTGCACGTAATTCAGAAATTAGAAAGAAGAGAGAAAGACCATTGTGAGAGATTTCCGTCCGGTTAGCAGGACGTCAGATGTTCTATATGACAAGAGAAAGACACAAGCTTGAAACCTTTGAGGTGATGAGAGCAATGCATCCGAGAGTACAGCGGAACTACATGTCGGAGGAGATGTGCTGAGAGCCGGGTCCACTTACTGAGAGCTATTTGTTTCACCTGTTTCACCCATTAAAGGACTACTAGTATTTTGGTTGTTGGTTTTGTGTGTGTTGTTGTGTGGGGCGGTTTTTTGGTGGTGTTGTTTTGTTGGATGCCTGGTATTTCCGTTTCTTTGCATTTAGGATGTACAAGGTCGTCATTCATTCCAAGACTGTCACCATCGTCATGATGAGCGCAGCACAGGAGCAAAAAAAAATGATGATGATGATGATGATGATGATGATGAGGATAATCATTATAATGACGACGACCGCGACGAAACTCAATGTATGCTGGTTCATCGGTATGCCAGTCTACCAACTTGTTATTCAATTCACAAACTTGTAAACAGTAAGAACAAAAAAGTGTGACTTCATGCTGTCATGTCATTTTTTTATAAAGACTTTCAGTGGGCCAATAGAGTGACTTTACGTTTCAATTCAGTTGATTGAATGAAGCTTCTACTTCAATTTTTGTAAGAGGACCTGAATTCAACTTCTTTCTTTGGTGCTGCTCAGCTTCTGATTTCAAGCACATACGGTGGGGGCTCTGTCCATAGGGCGCCAAACTTTCAATGGCTTTACCGGACCAATTTCCAGAGCCGTCAGTGTGATTATCGGTCGCCCAGAATGCGGTCCTGTTTGTTGTTTGCGCATGTTTCCGCATCTGTGATGAGATTAAGATTTATTCTGCAGATTTCTTAGAATTATTTAGCGGACCTGATCGACGTTCTTTTGGTGTGAGCGACAGCTGTGCTTTGTGGTTTCGACGCGCAGAGAGGCATTACAGCTCATTGTGATGCCTTATATTGCTTCAAAATTTCATCCACGTCCTGTTTCTATTTCGAATCCTGTTCCAAATCTGTTCCGAATCCTATTCCGAATCTCTTTTGAATCCTGTTGCGAAATTTCAAAACGTGAGAAAACATTCTAGTTTTTGAAGTTTCGGAATAGGTTTTAGAACAGGATTCAGGATTCAGAATAGATTCGGAATAGATTTGGAATAGGCTGAATATGCATTCAATTTGCACGTAACATTAAGATGGATTAATTGCTGCAGAAATTCTTTGTTTTGAGGTCTCTTGGGTTCTGTGGAGCTCTCAGTGCGTAGTATTTGATCAGCCATCACTTCTCTATGCGTGAAGGCCCATTCTTCATTCATTTCACGTCCAGAAGATTGAAATTGGCCACCATTGCCTGGATCAATTGGATAACGATTAGACAATACTTAAGTAATGAGGCGCAAACATTTTAATGTAGGTCGGATTAGATGACAGGCTTCCCCGCCCCCACCTATTTCAGTGTTGTGCACGCGGATGGGCTTTTTTGATGTGGGTGGGCCTTTCTTTGGATGATAACTTTGTTGCGGCTGCTTCCAGCAACATTGAAATTGGGGGCAAGGGGTCAGCTTCTGCAACTCTTCGTTCTTGAACATGGGCAGGTGCATTTCTATAAAGGTTGCAGGGCTGTTTTTGGGCCTGCAAGTTGTTGGAAAAAATGGTTCCACCTTAGAGAGGCTCCATAGTGCGCATGCAGCCGTTTTTGTCTTATGTCAGGCAATCCTTTTTTTCTCTGGATAACATAGTTGTTGGACAAAATTGGACGTTTCTTCAGGACAACTGCCATCTTGGCCAGACCCTGGAAGATATACACCTTATACCTTTCTTACTTATTCAAGACTTATCAGATACTTCATTCGGTCAGGCTTTCGTGGCCCCTCATACGTTCCCTTGGACGACCGCCATCTTGGCAGGGCCCAAGTTGGCCACAACTCTTACTTGCTAGAAGCCACCCACCGCGTAGACTGTGATACTGATCCTACTGGATCTCCACCTCTCTTTCTCTCTCCGGCCGCGCCATGGTTGATCCAAAGTGATCATGTGCTGATGACGATCCAAAGAGATCAGCTGCTGCTCTCCGAAGGATATCTTGATAACTGTGGCAAGGATACCCTTCTCTCTTCTCCGAAGAGCGACCGGTCTCCTTCGTCCGAGGTCTCCTGAAATCCTTCCCTTACTCTCCTTCGTGCGACCTATCCTCCCAAGGCCTTCTTGGGCGGGTGCTGTCTGCACAGGAGTTTTATTTGCGACTTTTGGGAATCCCTGGCTGTGCCATCGATTCCCCTCCACTTTTTATGAGCTATGATGTTATGGAGTTATGGAGTCACTGGCTGCGTCACTGATTCTTCGGCGTTGGATGGTTCACACTTCGGGCAAACTCAGCTGTCTTCACTATGTGGTCTGGCGGTGCTTCACTACATCGAGTGGTTTTTGCATATTCTCCTTTCGCCTGTCCGTCTCATGCGGTTTCACCAAGACCTGGGTTGGTTAAGGTGCTTGCGCTCTCCAACTTTCCGGCATATGTACACTTTGTGACCCGTGTTTCACAGGACATACGGCAAGTGTTGTTTGGTTCTATGTTTAGATACTATATGTCATCGGTGCTTCCTTCTCCTTGATCGAATAGGCCTCTTGTTACAAGTATCTCGAACCCAATGGCTTCTCTGCGCCGATCCTCCTTTTTCGTGCACCATTGATGACGCGTCTCCGGAATGGATCTCTCGTCTCTGACGCACTCTTCTGCGGAGGATTAATTTGTTTTCGAATTTGTTTGATTAATTCGATCATTGTTCTGGCCAATGATTGTGAATGTTTTTGTTGCTTTTCACGAACGTGGAATTGTCCTTTTCGCTTTGTTGTAGCTGACTGAAGGGCGAACCGCCCGGGACACGTACCCTAGCAGCTGGCAGCCAAAAAAAAATGGATAACATAGTTGTTGGAAGGCTTGGCACAGGTGAGGCAAGTGTCGCTTTGTCACCATTTTTTCGAAGTAGCAGGGTATAGCCTTGGTCAAATGCGGGTCCAAAAATGGTTCCATTTCACTGACCCAATTTTGGTGCCGTCTTTAAATCTTGGAACAGAAACTAGTTCCGCAGGGCGGACCTTGAATCGGCACCTTCAAAAAGGGTTTTTTACCTTTTAAGCGCTGCTGGAATTCGACGGGCGCGTGTGGTTGGGCCGGTTAAATCTATCTATCTATCTATCTATCTATACATGACTTCTGGAAAGGTGACGCTTGCATTGTTGCAGTTGCCCGCCTTGTTTCATTATGGCAAAACACTTGTAACTACAACGTATTTCAAGGTATGTAATGCAGATTGAACTCCAAGTTCAACGGGACTTCTGTCCATGATTTGTGAGGCAAACGTCACTTGCCAGACTTTGCAACTTCTTCTGGATTGACCCAGGACTTGTAAAGGTTCTACTTCAATGTTGAACTTCCACAGATCAAAGTTGAAAACTTTTTGAATTAAGACTTGAATTTTTGAATGCGCCATTCATTTGGTGCTGAAGTAACTTCGTGATGGCACTACATTACTTCAAGAGAGCGTGTCAAATATCACGTATACTTCCCATGTATGTGTCACATTTACTTCACCTATATACTTCGGCTTACTTTGGCTCAAGTGAGAAAAGACTGCAGTGGGGTGAAAGGGTTACTTCGTGTAAGCTTACTCCTTGGTTGACTGCTGTAAGGACTTCAGTTGTTGTAGGTACTTCAGAGCTACCTAAATTTCGTCGTCGTCGTCGTAGTAGTAGTAGTAGTAGTAGTAGTAGTAGTAGTAGTAGTAGTAGTAGTAGTAGTAGTAGTAGTAGTAGTAGTAGTAGTAGTAGTAGTAGTAGTAGTAGTAGTAGTAGTAGTAGTAGCAGTAGTAGTAGTAGTAGTAGGAGGAGGAGGAGGAGGAGGAGTAGTAGTAGTAGTGGTTGTTGTAGTTGTAGTTGTAGTTGTTGTTGTAGTTGTTGTTGTAGTTGTTGTTGTTGTTGTTGCTGTTGTTGCTGTTGCTGTTGCTGTTGTTGCTGTTGTTGCTGCTGCTGTTGGTGTTGTTGTTTTTTTTGTTGTTGTTGTTTTTGTTGTTGTTGCTGTTGTTGTTGTTGTTGTTGTTGTTGTTGTTGCTGTTGCTGTTGCTGCTGCTGCTGCTGCTGTTGTTGTTGTTGTTGTTGTTGGTTGTTGGTTGTTGGTTGTTGGTTGTTTGTTGTTTGTTGTTTGTTGTTTGTTGTTTGTTGTTTGTTGTTTGTTTTTTGTTTTTGTTTTTTCGAAATCGCATAAGAAAAATTCATATCTCAACTTTTCACAGGTTTGATTCATCAAATACTTTTATACATGGCATGTGTCAAATATATTTTTCATTTCTTTATCCCCATTTTGAAGAAGTAAAACAAGTCCATTTTTTTCCCAAAATGTCCTTTTCAAATTTGTTTTATATTGAAATTTAAACCTCTAATTTATGAATTTGCCGTTTCATTGATGATGAAAACATATGAACTTGAAATTCCAAGTGTATTTGCAGATTAGCATGTCAGTTTTTTTAACTCAATTTTCAATTTCAATCCAATCACACAATGTCAACTTGAAGTGATTTATGAAAAATGTTGTTTTGTTTGAAAATGATTTCACCTCACCTTTTTACCTATCCTAAAAACGTGTGAAAACACCAATTGAGTTTGAAAACACAAGGTTGTGAAATCGAATTGTATAATTATTTGATGGGTTTTGACAAGTTAATGATAAATACAAAACCCGTTTTTTCGTTGGAAAACAGACGAAGAGGTCTCCGCAACATGGCATGGTGAAACGAATGTGATTGTGATTGGTTGCAGAAAAACATCAAAAAGGGATGCACAATTTATTTCAACAATGTGATTCTCCGTTTGGTCATGGTAATAAAGATTCCCGATCAAAAAATATATACCATGTTTTTTTTCATCAGTTTCGTAGGAAGATATGTTGGCATCAACAGATTCAACGTTCTACTTCAAATGATACATGAGATGTGCAAGGATTTGTGGATGTGCGGCATGTGACAGACCAACAACAAAAAATGTCAACATGTTGTTTTAATGTCATTCACATCAAAAAAGAACAGTGGAAGGATTTCACCAGGTCTCTGCTCTTGAATGACGTTTTACTTAAGTTTCTGACCCGATGCCCAAAAATTGTGTTTTCTGTTTGTATTTGGTTTCCGCAGAAATATAGCATCACATGAACGCGATTCAGAGTTGCAGAGTTTTACTCTACAGGTGGATTTGCCATTATGTAAAGCAATGGGAAGAATGGGTGTTTGTTCCTTCATATATTTACCCTTCAATCAATTTGAAGACTTGCTGACCGCTGGAACCAGTTGCAGATAATGCAGGCTTGTCAATGTTGAGAGCGGTAGTCACTCAGTAGGTTCATGCCAGTCAAACAAGAAATATTGGAGCAGATTCAACAAGCAGTGGCCGGAGGCTTAGAGTCTTGACTGCTTGATTGAAGTTTGTCAAAATGAACATGTTCGAGGCCAAAGATGCAGCTGGCGAGCCGATTTTCCAGTGGGCAGACGACATGGAAAAGGCAGTCGAACTTGCAAATCAATCGGATATCTGTGTGTTTTCGCAAACATCCATAAATATCCAATATATATATATATATATATGATATTGTGAAGGATTGACAGTAGCACTCTAGCCTAGATTAGCATGGCCCCTGCAAGGATGACACGTAGGATTCACTTGTTGTGAGTCATGTGAAAGACATGTCATGGAATACCCATGATGGATTCATGCAGCCCCTGTGGTCTAAAAGTGAGTTGGAGTTTCGCATGGTAGCGGAGCCCTGGTGACCCTGGGGTTCCATCGAAAAGCCCACTCGTTCCCCTTCTCGCCATAGCAGTGGTGGTCCGTGTGTACTACACTTTTGACTGACATTGCAGTTTGCTCGGGGGACTACCTGAACGCTTTTGAGACTGAGGTTGGGGATTGCTTTGCACCTTTGAGTATAAGGAGGTGAATTGCTAAGCAACCTGGACTTCGAGAACTTTCCTGTGAACGTCTTTTACAAGGAGGACTCTTTTGACTTCTACCAGAAAGGATGACGGCAACCATCGACACTGGTGCTCTCAATGCATTGCTGACACAGATGGCTGAAGCAGCCAAGTCAGCATCTGATGCAGCAAAGGCTGCAAAGGTGAAAGAAGGCACGCCGGATTGGAGCAAGCTTCTGACTAAGCCGAGCTCTTTCGATCACAAGAGCCAAGAAGAGGAGATCAAGCACTTCAAGGACTGGAGCTGGCAGTTGGTTCAGTACGTGAGTGCAATTGATAGTGACTATACAAAGGATTTGGAGGATTTGGCAAATAACCCCAACACTCCTTTGGATCTTTCTACGGCAAGTACACCTACACGTGAGAGGTCGACCAAACTCTACGGACTACTTGCTGGACTTCTACGAGGACGAGCTTTGCAGACTTTGAAGGCAGTGCCAAATGCTGATGGCTATGAGGCTTGGAGGCAGCTGTTGTTGACTTTGAGACCTACAAGCAAGAACAGGGGGCTGGCATTGATGTCAGCAATCATGGGGTGGCCTGGTTTTCAGATGAACCAGGCGGTGCAGCCACAGCTATTGAAGCTTGAAGATGCCTTTGAGGAAGCAAGAAGAGCATCAGTGACGATCCAGGACGAGATGAAGATAGCAGTCCTACTTCGTTGTCTTTCAGGCCAACTTCGAACCCATGTTAGCCTGCAGTTGAGTGAGGGCATGAGCTATGGTGAGCTTCGAGAATGCCTTTTGAAGTGGGATCGAGCTCAACAACGTTGGGGTCATCTGATTGCAAGTCCGGATGCAACCCCCATGGAGATTGACAGAGTTGAGTGGAAAGGAGGAAAGAAAGGAGATGGTAAGAAGGGTGGAGGCAAGGAGCCTTCAAAAGGAAAGAAAGGCGGCAAAGATGGAAAGGGCAAGAGCTATGGCAAGAAGGGCGAGTACAAGGGCAAGAATGGAGGAAAGAAAGGAGAAGGAAAGGGAAAAGGAGCTTGGGATGGCAAAGGAAAAGGAAAAGAATCAAGGGATTGTTGGAAATGTGGCAAGACTGGCCACTTGGCCAAAGATTGCCTTCGACAAGTGCAGGAGGTCCAACAATCAGAGATCCCTGGAAGTGGTGCTTCTACAGCAGGGAGTTCTTCTACCACTACAACGTCGACTACCTCTACGAGTGGTTGGGGTGGTGGTGGAAGAGTGGCACGAGTGGTTGAAGCAGTTCCTGAACACTATGTTTTTGCACAGGCACCGACCTTCTTCGACATGAGAGAGGAGTTCTCCAGTGAAGGCAGCATTCGTGTTGTCACTCGTCACTACATTGGAGATGAGGATGAGAAGGTTGGTGAGATTCGTGCAATTGCAGAGCAAGATGAAGAAGATGAAAAATGTGAGCCTGTTGCAATCATCATAGACTCTGGAGCAGATGCACCTATTTTCCCTTCTACCTGGAGAAGATCAGGAAGAAGGGTAGAAGGTGATGATGGAAGAAGAATCCTACAGGATGCTCAGGGCAACAAGATCCCTACACAAGGGAAACGTGAAGTTGAAGTTACTTTGAAGGACAGCCATGGGAGAAAGGTGGTTTTCCGTGAGAAGGTGACAATCAGTGATGCAGTCTCTCAACCTATTCTTTGCTTTGGGAAGATGATGGAACAAGGCTGGAGCATAGATGGTCGTGAACAGATGATGGTCCATCATGGTGAGGACCATGAGATTAAGGTCCCTGTGGAGATGCAGAACAGGAGCGTCACGGTGATAGGCTACATCAGGGTGGTTCAGCAAGTTCCCCATGTGATTAGGATGATGACTGCTACATTGGATGAGTCTTTGAAGAACCTATCTCATGGATGGAGCATCAACGACAAGGATATGATGATTGGCTATCACATTGGCAACCAGTTTCAGGAGCCTATGCAGGGTGGTTTGAACAACAGGATGAGAACTACCTTGGTGCAGGCAGCAGATGGTGGATGGACGATGGTTGAGTTTTGTGAAGATCTCAATCAGGTGCTTTTCCTGGATGGGCCTTTTGAGGAAAGAGCAATGAGGCCTATCATCACCATCCTCACGAAGGACACTACAATCCCTGAGGACATGGGCTTCATCCTGGAAGACGAGTTCGACATCAATCCACGTCGAGCTGATGGTAATGGAGATGCAGCAGCCATTCCAGTTGCCCCTGATGAGGAGGAGCTTGAGAAGAAGAGAGATGATGATGGAGAAAGAAGAGATGACAGGCTTGGTGACATGGTAGTGGAAAAGGCTGAGGAGAAGAAGGAAGAAATGGATAAGATTGTGGTGGCACCCTTTGACCCTCAGCTGGTGGTAGTGAATGGCATAGAGCTGACGGTGGAAAGCAGCCTGGCATCTCTCCGTGCTGCTTTGGCTTTCTATGGTAAGTCGACTTCTGGTGGTAAGCAGAGGTGCTTCAGGAAGTTGGTAGACCATATGAGGCAAATGGAACTTGAGGTGGCAAGGGATGCAGCAGTGGAGGCACAGAAGAGCCACTTCAGAGAACCCAAAGTTCAGCCCGCAGCTCAGAGGCCTGGAGATGCAGAAGTAGAACGACACTGCCTCACCCATGTGCCTTATGCTCCTTGGTGTGAGCATTGCATAGCTCATCGTGCTCGGCCTGATCGACATGAAAGGTCAGATCTTTCAAAGGAAGCCAGTATACCCACGATCAGCTTTGACTTCTGCTTTACGAAGGCTTTGGAGGAAGGAGAGAAGGAGGCTGATGTTTCTTCTTCAACGTGGCTGGTGATGGCAGATTCTCACAGTGGGTATCTTGGATGTTGCCCACTACGTGGAAAGGGCCAAATCAAGTTGGCCACTCACGAGATCATGTCCTTCACCCAGAATTTGGGGTACTCAGCAGTTTGCTTCTCTACTGACAATGAGCCCACTACGCGACAGATTTTGAGGTGTTTGATCAATGCAAGGCATTCAATGGGATTGCCAACACGTATCAGCACTTCAAAGATTGCTGATCACTCCAATGCCTTGGCTGAGAATGCAGTGAATAGAATCAGAGGATTGGCAGGCACCTTCATGGACGAGGTGCAGACCAAGATTGGGATGAAGCTCAACACCAACAACACGATTTGGAGTTGGGCTGCAAGGCATGCAGCTTGGATCCTCAACAGGTATCGTGCAGTTCGAGGAGCAACACCCTATGAGTTGATCTATGGAAAGCCCTACAGAGGCGTTCTTGGGAAGTTTGGGGAGCCAGTCTATGCCTATCTGAAGACTCACCTCAAAGGAGAAAGGAAATGGCATAAAGCACTTTTTCTGGGCAAGATTGAGGGCCAGGACTCCTTCATCGTCTATGATGGAAGTAAGGTGCTTCTGACAAAGTCGATAAGAAGAATTGGACAGGAATGGGGCTTGAGCCTGGCTTACTACAAGGAGTTCAATTGCCCTACCTTCGACTACCAGACCGGCTTTGGATCCAGGATCATCCCCACAAAGAGAGAGGCTGTTGCACTACCAGCTCTTCCCAACTTGGTGCCTTTGGAGAGCATTGCAGTGAAGGCAAAGGACCTTGAAGCTGAGGCGGTGATCAAGAAAGCAATTGAGGAGAACAGAGAAGAGGAGGAAGCAAGAAGGATGCTGGACAATGACCCCAAGACTGGTGCATTGGAAGCTGCACCAATTGAGGATGCAGAGGATGATGTAGAAAGGTGAAGCAACTGGAGGACCAGCCGCAACCATCAAGCCAACTTTCTCTCAGACAACCTCTACCTTGTCTACAAGTCCATCACAAGAAGGGAAGAAGAATGTCATCATTGTGGATGACAACACTACACTGGAGGCACTGATGCAACCTCGAGACGTGACCATAGAGTTCAAGCCTTCAGGAGGAGCAAGTGGATCAGGACAACCTGTAGCAGATGAGGCACGATCATCACCTACTACAAGAGGATTGGATGATCGTGAGGATGAGAGAGAAGGCAAGAGATTGAGGACAGAGGTTGCAAAGAAGGCGAGGATCAACAGGATGAAGGATGAGATGGAGGCCATGGTAAGAACTATCACCATTGGTGACGAGGTCTTCTACACGTTGGATGAGGAGATCGACTATGGTGAGAGTGAGGATTTGGAATGGGATACTGTGGAGATCCAGATCCCTGAGGAGCTATGGTTGGATGGCACACAAGAGGAGAAGCCCAAGGATCCTGCAGACTACATCGACAAGATTGCAGATCAGCTTGAACTTGGAAGGTTGATCAAGATGGAGGTGATCAAGCAGGCCAATGATGAGGACAAGAACATCACAAGGTCTGTGACAACGAAGTTTGTTAGAGATTGGAGATGGAAGGAGTTCAAGGTTGGAGGAACTTCGAGATTCAGATGGTTGAGGCGATCGAGATTGGTGGCCAGGGAGTATGCAGTTGACAAACGGGATGATGTATTCAGCCCTGCTTCATCAGGTCACCTACTTCGGCTTCTACCAGTTCTCTATTTGGCTGAGGTTGGAGAACTTCGAGATGCAGGAAGAAGTGAGGAGGATGTCACACTATGCACAATGGACATTAAGGATGCATTTCTCCAAGTTCCACAAGAAGAACCGCTTCGATTGAAGATGCTTGGAGGAGACTACATTGTGCTGAAGAACTTGCCTGGACAGAGGATTGGAGCAAAGGCCTGGTTTGATTACTTCAGCGCTTTCCTGGCTGAGGAGTTGGGTTTTGAAGCGTGCAGGCTGAATCCTTGCCTACTCAGAGGCGAGAAAGCAGTTCTTTTGGTCCATGTGGATGACGTCATGGTCAAGGGGAACTACAAGTATATCCATGAGGTGTTTGTGCCAAAGGTGAGGTCGAAGTTTGATGCCAGTCTCTCTACAATGACAAGGATTGGAGAGAAGATAGCATTCTTGAAGAGAACGTATCAAAGGCTGGACGATGGGATTTTGATCACACCTGGACACTACATCGAGAACATGCTGGAGATCTTTGAGGGTCACTACGGCACTGTGCGTGGTCAAAAGGTTCCATGTGATGGAGCTATCCAGGTGGAGGATGTTTCTCCAGAACTGAATGGTGAAGAATCGACAACCTTTAGATCTTTGGTTGGGATGGGAATATATCTTTCCCAAGAAAGGTTGGATATCTCCTTTACTATCAAGGAGTTGGCTTCGAAGATGAGCAGGCCAACGGTGACAGCAATGAGCAGGCTTAAGAAGCTTCTTGGCTATCTTAAGCAGACCATGGACTACGCGATGAAGCTGGTGGTCCCAGAGTCGGGAAAAGGATTGAGGTGCAACTCTGGATGTGGCTATATCCTGGAAAGCTACAGCGATTCAGACTGGGCTGGAAACAAAGCTCACAGGAGGAGCACTTCAGCAGCAGTGCATCTAGTTAATGGATGCACAGTGTTTGCAACGTCGAGGAGCCAGAAGGTGGTTTCACTATCGAGTGCTGAAGCAGAACTTCATGCTTTAGTGGCAGCAGTTGCGGATGGCGTCTACATTCGTGGCTGTATGGAGTTTCTGTGTGGACGAACTATGGAGCACTTTGCCTTGGTTGACAACACCGCGGCCAAACAGATTGCAAACAAAAAGGGTGTTGGGAAGATTCGACACCTAGCTGGTAAGGTGCTGTGGATCCAGGACTATACTTCAAGTGGAAGGGTCAAGGTAGTCCAGATTCCCACAGACCTGAATCTGTCAGATGTTGGTACAAAGCCTTTGGCAGTTGCAAGAACGAAGGCCCTACCATACTGCATTGGGATGGTCCATGGAGATGATGGCAGTGCAGTTGGTGAGGCTGAGTTTGAGGAGACGCAACGCAAGCATGAGGTGGCAAAGAAGATAAAGTCAATGGCCAAAACCCTTGGGACGATCATGGCAATTGGCTCTTTGGAAGGAGCCAATGGACAAGAAATGGTACTTGATGAGAAGTGCTATGACCATGAGAATGTCAACGTTCTTGAGGGTGACATGGTGAACACTTCATGGTGGTCTTTGGGTGTGACTTGGGCACTTGCTTGCATGTGCATGGTTCTCGCAATCAGTGCTGTGATGTGGGTTGGCGTGCTGGCTTGGAGGGCCAGCAGAAAGTTCCAACAGAAGTTGGTGGAGCTGGAAGAACGTACTGGAGCAGCAGAAGAGATGGCAAGAGGAAGCAGTGTTTTGTCCCAATCACTTGAGGGAAGGATGAACACTCAAGACTGCAGAATGGATGCTCTATGGGAAGGACTCGTGACGATCAGAGGATTCACGAACAGAGCAGTAGACGAGGTGATTCCTGCCGAGAGGTGTCAAGAGTTGCTGGCTGAGGAGGACGAGGCCAGATTGGACTATGAGGCAGGTCGAAGTGCTGAAAGACGAGCACTTATTGAGTCCAGCAGCCCGAACCGCCATGATACTCCGAGAAGAGCAGGTGCTGTACAAGATGCAATATCTGAAGAAGGAGCCCAAGAAGATGGTGAAGAAGAAGATGAAGTACATGATCCTGCAGCAGACATTGTCGAAGATGATGATACGAGGTATGGAGCTCCAGCCACGGAAGATGAGCCAGAACCCCACGAGCCAGACACTGAGGTCGAAGGAGAGCCAGATTTAGATGTCTTACGCGGTCATGCACGAAGAATGCAACGAGTGCTGGCATGGCATCAGAATCTTTTAGATATGGCACAGAGTCGAGGTGAATTTGATGAAGTTGAAAGGATTGAACGTGATATTGATTACGTTGAAGGTTTGTTGATGCACCTTCCACGACCTTGACTTTAGTGCTGAAAGTTTCACAAATTTGGCTATGGCTGGTGGTGGAGCTATAAGCTGCAACCACCAGAGGAGGAGTGTGAAGGATTGACAGTAGCACTCTAGCCTAGATTAGCATGGCCCCTGCAAGGATGACACGTAGGATTCACTTGTTGTGAGTCATGTGAAAGACATGTCATGGAATACCCATGATGGATTCATGCAGCCCCTGTGGTCTAAAAGTGAGTTGGAGTTTCGCAGATATGTATATGTGTCATTTTCAGCAGGAGATGCACCACGAAAGCAAGATGGCTGCCGCGTCAAGGATACTTGCAGTAGAGAGTAGAGAGTGGCAAGCGAGCAAGATCTAGTTTGCACAAAGCTGAAAGGTGGACAAAAGCACTCAAGCAAGCATGTTAGTTTTTCATGGATTTTGTGACCGTGGGTCAATGGTATCGTTTGTGATCTAGAAGGATGTTGCTGCATGTTTGTTGAAACGGCCACGTTCGGAATAACGCATCACTATGCCAATGTTGCAGGATACAGCTCCATAAGCAAGTGCAGGAAGGAACTCGTGAAGCATCGGAAGAATGGGAGAAAGCGGAGATGGCTTTGTCCCAAATGTTGAAGTCAAACAAACGCAACAAGGACCCAGCAAGCCCTGAATCAATTGTGGGAGGAAACATTCGGAAGACCGTGAAATAGATTAAACAGGTCAGTTGTATTTCCATATCAAATTCTCTTGTGTGCACAAGAGGGTTACCTTTTGCAACGCATTTGGTTTGATAGATTCAAATAGATTCAAAACATCTTGTTGAAATCTATTAAGATCATGATTTGAGCAGAATTCTAGCAGCATACGGTTTGTACATCATATGATAATCTATGTGTCTCACAATCTTGATGGCCTGTTGTTTTTTGTTGTTGGTCAAAATTTGAAATCAACATAAAAGGAAATAGCAAGGAAAGGGCTTCCCTTTCTGAGCTTTGTTTGGCATTGAAGTTCGCCTAAGATTCCAGGACCGACACGTGCATCTGCCAGCTTTCGGTGAGAAAGGCAAACCTCAGAGTGCAACCAGTGCTCCTGAACTGTGTGGCCTGGAAACTTGCCTGTGAATCTGGATTTGGAAATGACTTGGATAAAGTTGGATAAAGTGGGGATTTTTGGAGATGCAGGATCCAATGCAGTGTCAGAGACTGGCATAGCGGCATACCAAGGATCCAGAGGAGCGATCGCGGCACCTCGCTGATGCCAGATCGATCGCCGTCTTGGAGCGTGCTCGCTTAATGCGATGCAGGGCTGCTGAGGCGGGAAAGAAGTTGAAGGATCACGAGAAGCGACGCTTGTGCAGCTCTCAGATGTGGTTTCTATGCTGTGAAATAGTGCTTTGGATCTGTTGAGAATTGAGAAGCATGCTCTGAGGCGGGTAAAGATTTCAGAGATACTCAAAGAGGTCCATCGACGTCAGAACTTGAGGCTCTTCACAGTTTGTGTGAATTTGTGTGTTTGATTTTTCGTACTCCGGTCAATTTGTCATGCAGAATGCTCCATCACCGGGGAAGCACTTTTTGGCGCAGGCGGCATCAGGAAAAAGTTTGGACCTTTCGAGATGAAAAGCATCAATTGGGCCGTGGTCCAGCGGCTGCCATCGGTGATGCCGATGAGTATGCACTGGGCCTTGGTGCTGATGAGTTTGAGGATGCAACACCTCGCCGGCGTTGTATCCTGGACTCGTTGTCCTTACAGGTGCCTTGTAACCTTCTCCAGCCTCTTATTTTGTTTGGATATGATTGATGTAACCTGTAACTGCTGGAAAGTATGCGGGGTGTATGTATGCATGAGTGACACTACATCAGAGTGTTACAAATTAGCCAAGTGATTTGCTTTTGCAGGAACTTGATCTTGTCAGAGCCAATCCTAGATGGTATCTTGAGACCTTCATGGAATCCGATTTCGAGGAGCTATGGTGACCAGAGTAGCTTTATTGGAAACTGAGACCCAATCCATGTCCATCCATTTCTGCATCCTATCTTTGCCAAAACGTGAGGACTTCGAAGCGTCTGGAAATCGGGAGAGGCTTATTGACTTTTTCACGCCTGCTCGCAAGGCCTGCGTCTTTCTGCAGTCGACCATTTGTGCCAATCTCCGCTTTAATCATACACAGAAGGAAGAATATCCCTTGAATGCCCTTGAATCTTTAAAAGACTAATTTAAGTGTAAAGCACACTTAAATTGGGCGCAGGACAAACATGTCTCTGTGGAATGCTATGCTCAGCGTTTGCGTGCTAGACTAGCAGCAGCTGAAGCACAGGAGCTTCGCAAGAGTGACATGTGGGGCCTTGCAGCTCTGGGTTGCGTTGTTTTCATAAGACATCCTGTAAACATCCATCATGTGTCAGCGTTTCTGGGTTTCACCCCTCTTCGCAAACAGTTGGTGAATCAAAAGTGGGACACACTGCCCTGAGGATTTGCACGACTCAGTACCGAGCCAGACCCGAAGCTGGCAAGCATTTGGTGAGTCCTCTACAGGCGAGACTTGAATGTCGAATTCTTGAGGCCTTTGTTCGCACTGAACACCTTTCAAAAAAAAAAACAAGATGAAACAAATGAAAGGCTGAGTGGTTGCGAGTTGGTGCTCACACTTGCTTTTATTTCTTGCACACTCTCCATAGGTGGCTTTTCTCAGTCCCAGACAAGCCTTGCACGAGGAGGAGAGAAACCAGGGCGTGCTTGTATAATTTCTCAGCAAATCGTGTGTTTCCACAACAAAAGCTACAGAATGATGGCCCCGTTGAGCGGGAGGAAGTGCACAAACGAGCATGATGCAATCTGTGACAAGTTTGCCCGCTGGCATTTCGCAGAACCTAGGCTTAAGACATGATGGTTTGGATTCTTGACGTATAATTATTCACCTCAGTGACTGCTAACTCAGGATGTCCACTGTTGATAGTTGGAGTCGCAGAGAGCCTATCCGAGATGACCGTGCCTCTCCAACGATGCAAAAGGTTTGGGAGAAGCATCGCAGAAAGCAGGTGCGTAATTAGCTGACAGCCTTTGACCAAGTGCTTTGAAGCAAGCACACATAAATAGCGCAGAGACGGCAGTATACGGATACATTGTGATATTTGATATGATGTTGCATATATACTTGTACATAATTTGTGATATTTAGATATATAGACAGACATATTACAGACATGCATCATGTAGTATGTTTCTGTAGAATATGCAGTTTGCATCTCGTGTTGTTGATATATTGTTATGCAAATCATATGACTGCGCTAGTATGATGCAAACTGATGTGTGTAGGTGGCTTCCAATTGTTCCTTGAACGCAGTGCACAATTCGACTATGTGATGATCCTCCACAGGAGAGAGACGCACAGATTTTGGAAGCTCGCCGTCTTGCAGCTGAAGAGCGAATGGTCGGAAATGCCTTCAACGTCACTTTGCAGTTATTGGTAGTGGTGGTAAAGGTATCGCAGAGAACCTGTGGCTTTCATGATCAGAAATGCTGATCTCAGCATCGAAGGAAATGGACAACACTCGTTTCTTTTTACACAAAGTGAAAAGAGCTTGGTGGCAAGACCCTTGTGCTTCCGTTTCTCTCCCAGTGTTGACATGAGGTAAGCCAACAGCTCCGAGAGTATGAGTCAACTCAATCCAAATACAAGGAGATCGCGAATCGTGACACATAGTTCTCTGAACGTTGGGATGGGGAAAATAAACCCTCTGAAACGGTGATGCTCCACATCCAAACGTGAGGAGCTTCATCAGCTACGCATGGCCCAAGCCTTGGAGCGCAAGGCGGCACGCGATGCTGAAGCTCAGGCGCTGTGGGTTTCCGCCGGCTGTGAATCCTTTTTGATGAGTTTCTTTTTAGATTTCTGGCTGGGGTGGGCTGACTTGATTTAGGGATAATTACTGTATACTGATCACCTGTCAAATCAATACTGTCTTCTTGCACCTGTTACAGGAAAGACTTGCAGTCATGGATGAGTTCAAGCTTCGCAAGATGAGGTGAGCTTCTCATGTTTTGACATTTTTGACCATCTGAAGATATTGAACAACCTCAGTTTTTTTCAGGCGAGCTTTGGACATCGCAGATGAGCAGCTCGAGCTGAAGAGAGAGAGGGTCACAGATGGCTTGCAGGCGATGTTCCTTAGGGTTCCCCCTTGTGCCAAAGATACCCTTCCTCCCATAAAAATGGATCCCTCCAATAGTAATTACCTTTCAAATACAGCCATTTTCCACTTCCATGATTATGGGGGAATGAGTACCTAAATTTCAAAGATGTCCACAATCACATGGCGGGCGCTGTTCCCAGAAGTTGTTCCCTCCAATGGCTGGAAGGTTTGGCAAGACAGTGTGCGCCGTTGCCGGCGCCATGCCAGAAATGAGGCCCTTTTTCAAGCCGGCTTTCAAACTGGAAATCTTCTACAAATAAAATCGAAACAACAGCAAGACCCAATCCACAGATTGAGATATCCAGATAGGCAACTCCCATTCTGCTTGGCAGGAGAGAAAGGCCAAGGCTGACCTGGAATCAAGTCAAGAAGCCTACCTTGCTCGCCTGACCAAGGCCCAGGATAAGCAGATGGTTTCATCGAAAATCAGGGACAGAAGCGAAGCAAAACATGTCAGGTTGGAAGAATCCGAAGCGAAAAGACAGAGACACAAGCCCAGAAAAATGATAAGCTGAAATCCAGGAGACTGCTTTCTCCGGCCCAGAGATTTGTGCACCTTTTTTTTTCTGACAGAAATTCCCTGAAATTCCAGGATTCAGATCTCTCTGATGCAGCAGTTGGAGGAGCAGAGAAAACTGGACTGCGACCGGCAAGCTGTGGCCTTGGCCTCAGATTTTCCACAAATTTCCACCCTTTGGGCCGTTTGGGTTCCTCCATTTGTTGATTTTTTGGCCAAGGCAACGGAGGAGAAGCTAGAAGCTGCTAGATATCGACGCTATCGGAACTCCAGCGACTCTCACGTTTGCTTTGTGTAACTGAAGGAAGCGAAATGGAGAGAAGTATAGGAAAAGTATTGCTGTATATCTATCGCAATGTCATTTGAAGCTGCTCTTTCTGGCTGACAAAACACCATTCTGACATGGCAATCGCCAGATAAGTACAACTTCTTGGAGCGAGCCTTTGGGGAACAGGTGAGGACTTCATGGAATCTTCACATTTCCAAGTTATCATTTGTGTGGCATGCCTGACTGAGAAGCTATATGGAATATCAGGGCTTGCAATTAAATATGTTCATGATATAAATCACTTCTTGGGTTTGAATGGTAATGTCAAGAAGTTTTTGAATGGCAAGTTTCATGGCTGCAGATTTTGAATACTGAGTCCTTAACACATCTTTTGAGTCAAGTGATTCTGCAGGTTCCCTTTGATCATAAGTTCGCCTACACATCGTCGTTGAAGAACCAATCACTTTCCAAGGCCTGAGCTGCGTGACTTGGGAATCAGCCCCTATGATGTGGGAATGATAAGAATCGAATGTCATCCAATGGGACCCATTTAGTCATATTTAGTCACGAGACCTTGTTACTCTGATTTTTTGTCTGTCAAGCCGGTGAAACATGGGTCAAAAGAGCACTCTGATTTTTTTCGGATGTGCCAGTCGATGAGCTCCACCATGAGCCTGTGATCCTATGGCGTCCTATGGTCCTGAGCTATTTGTTTTGTATTGTTTTGTCACACCGGCGAATCTGTTCCGTGCGAAGGAGCAGATTGTTCCAATCTGTAGCTTGTTCAAGCTATGCCGTGTTGCATTCGCTGACAAGTTATACCAAAGTGTTTGTGTCACACCAAACTGCCGACGTTGCGCATCATTGCGCTGCATGTTTGGGTTCAAAGCAATATTTGATCAGCGTGTCCAAAGACATCCTGAGGCAAAAGCAAGCCAGATATTGGCTCTGGAATTTTGGATGTATTGACTGTATTGATGGGCTGTCCGTGTATTCCCTACTGCACTGTTTGCTTGCACTTCTGGGGTCGCTGGGTTTTGATGTCAACGCTCTAAGCTGCTTCGGCTCAATCTGACAGACTCTGTACCTGATCGATTCTGATCGATGTAAATCGTGTTTTTTTTGAATGTTTGCTCAAAGCTAGAGACAACAGTCATCGAGTCATCAACAAACAGCCCCTCAGCCGAAAAGATAGATGAGTACCTTTGGTTGATGAGGTCACTACAAACCATCCCAGCCCAGCTACATCAGCCTGTGGACAAAATTCTCAATTGTGCCTGCATGCCGGCTGAGTGGCTGAGTGGACACATAGCCCCTAAAGGCCTGAAAGGGACGAGAGTTGCAGGAACCCAGCATAGCTTTGACATTTACTTGAGAGGTGGAGATGATGCACGGGAGATGTACTCCTACTCCCTGGAGGGGCAAAATGAGCTTCTTCAGTTTTTGAAGGCTTGCAGCGCATTGTGTGCTGAGTCTGATTGTGTTTTGAAAATCCTTGTTTCAGATGCATTGCAAGTCAATGACGCTTTGCTTCATGCTGGCAAATCTAGAGGCTATTCGCCCTGAGTGGTCATTTCCAAAGAAAAATGGCAAAAGCAACGTGAGGAGCGACTTGCCTGAATTCATAGATTTGAAAAGTCAACCCAAGCCCCTCCCTTCCTTTGGGGGAAAAGGGATACAGCATGGATCCAGTTGACCCTATGGTAAGGTGTGATGGACAAGCTGAAGGCAGTGGGTGGTTGCCTTAAGTCTTGGCGAGCTTCGGGCCAGCTTTGGAGGGGACAGGTCTATCGGCCTATGCAGTACTAGACTTGCTGTTGTCGCTGTGTCGCTATGCCACGCTTTCGTTTGAGGTGTTTCCACAGTTTGGGAGCTGTTTCGTGCAGTGATGCGGAACACGATCAATGAGGATCTTGCTCAAGCAGGGTGGACGCCTCACTCCATGATTAGGGTTTGTTTTTGTGTAGACGGTAGACGGCATTTCTGGACGATTCCTATCAATTTGTAGTCACTGTAGTCTACAGTGTACAGTAATTCGTTTAGTGCTGCAGGGAATCAAGATTTTCATGCCCGAATGCACATGGGACCCTAAGTCCGAGGTACTCTGTCTTGAGCAAAGAGACTTTGGATCGGATTCGCAAGCGCATGAGTTTTTTCCGGCAGTTCCTTGGATGCGGAAATTCCATGCAAAGGGCACCAATGCGTTTCACCTTGACCTCATCTTGTAAGCAGATTCAGCTGAAGGCTTGACGTGTTGACTGAAACGGATTGCCGCCAGATAGGAGCCTTTGCACCGGTGCTCCTTGAGAGACAGAGATTGTGTTGCCCCGTTGTGACAGTTCTGTTTGACTAAATGTGTGTTGCCACATCAGGTACCTCAGCTCCTTTCGCAAAAGAAGCTGGCCTATCGGAGTGGAGCACTCAGCGGGATTTGACCTCCAGTTTGTCTGAAAAAACTTTGATAAATGAGGCAAGACAGCACCATCGCCTCATGATGGAAGAAAACTTGATGAAAGGCCACTTGAAGAATCTTGAAGCAGCAAAGGGTCAGTGAAAGATGCTGATGAAACTTGTTCAATCACTTCCAGTGATTGAAGCCTTGCTTGCAGTTTTTTTTTCATGAGGCCTCAATCTCCTGAGTGACCTGACAGCAATGCGTGAATTTTGTTTTTTGATCGTGCCGCTTGCTTTTAGGGGAAGATGCCGAAAGTGTGAGGGGGTAATATGGGGTTAGGGTGACTTGTAAGTTACAATATGATACAATATGAGTTATTTAAGTACAAGTTATATTACACTATATAAACATATATAGACTATACAGAGTAATATACTTGGAATTGGTTTCGCGATTTCATGTTTCATGACCTTTGTGGGATTTTGCCTCTGCCCAAGGCGGAGAAACTCCATACCTCGTGCATCTTCATCTCAGTCCTGCAGATCCTTGTCTTGCAAAACAATGCTGACAATGCTTGATATGACTACAAGTCGCTACAAAGCGAAGAAAACAGGGCTCTGACACTGCCTTGGTCTTGGTGTCCAGGCTGAGTATATGTCCAAAGGCTCAGGGGGTGAAAGTGTCCTTGTTTGAGGAGCGAATGGCTCCGGTCGATCCTTCCACAGCCGGCTCTTTGCCACTTGGCCATACACGGCCCATGTTGACACCGTTTTCTGTGACACGGATTTCCTCAGATTTGGACCGAAACTCTTTTCACAAGAGTGGAGATCAACTTGCACTACTGTTGATTGTATTCAAAATGGAGAACATGCGTAAGTGTTGCCAGTCATCCATTTAACCAGTCCTGGGTTTCTCCTTTGGCATCGTTTTTGAGGTCAGTAATGGCAATAGCTTCGACGTAAGTGCCGAGGTGAGAGATTTGTGTGGGGAAATGGATGGAAATGGGTCCAACTTGGGAAGTTGGGAAGGGGTCTAACGGTCCAATCCCCAGGGGTTACGGTTGGGTTTTGGGATGTCCCATATCATGGCCAAAATGGCAGGTGTTTTGGCCCCAAAATCTATGCTTCCCAGGTTGATGGACATGAGATGTGGAGGCCAAGACTGCGTGGTGCCAGGCATGTGGAGCTTGGGATCTGGTGTTGTGAATTGGGATCAGATTTTAATCAACACATTTAAAACATGCTGGATTCAAATCTTGCCAAATGAATGCAAATGACATGTCTTTTGTGAATCTCAGGGACTTTGAGTGTTGCTCGGATTCAGCTTTCAAATATTCACACTGGACCTACAGCTACACAAGGCTATCACCTTGATGTTTGTCATGTGGCAGATATCATAGTTGTCCCTGTTAGGACCTGTATTCGTTCACGAAGTGTATCTGAGATTGAGCCTTTGAGGCCGGCAACAGATTTCTGGATTCTGGTTGTGACTCTCAGATGGAAACAGCCTTCTACAAGATGAAGATTAGTTACCTACAGCAACGACGCTAAAGCAATGACGTTTATTGTAGAAGATACTTGACCCAATGACATGCTTTTCGGATCGTTTTGTGACCTCCTCGCATTGAATTTCATGGCATGAAGCTTCATAGATGCATGTAGGCAGTCATCCAGTATCAGTACCAACATCCATGCAAAAATGCACCATGCCAGATCACCAAAAAATGGCACCACGACTTGACTTTCAACTGTTAAACACTATATTTACACAAACAGACACACACACACACACAGACACAGACACACACACACACACACACACACACACACACACACACACACACACACACACACACACACACTTGCATTTTTTAAAGTAGTCGTGGACTTCAGTACCCTCCGCTGTTCATTAATCATTGGGTGGATGCTTGCTTTCTATTTGCTTTTAAAGGCGTCAAGCAAGAGAATTCTCCGAATGCCAATGACAGCACTAGGAAAACCGTGAGGTTTGGCGCTAGTGAAGTGATTAGTGTTTTTGTGGTAAAGCAAGGTTTATATTGCAGCTCTTCCGCGCCAAAGGGCGTGCACCTCCCTCACATGAGAACACTGGACTGGGAGCTTTGCCGGTCACTTGCCAACGTCACTTACTTTCTTTCTTTCTTCATTCCCTTGCCTTGCCTTGCCTCCCTGCCTGTTTTGGGCATGCGGCTCGCGGAACGAACTTTCCGTCTGGAAAGCGCGCATCATTCCCCAGAACCTTGAGTTTGTAGTTTTCTTGGTCTTAGTTGAAAAGCTTTATACTCCTAATTAAATGACCACCAGCTGCCAGCTCTTGTCCAGTGCGCTGAGTTTGATTGATTGGCAACCTTGGCCCAAAACGAATTCATCTTCACATTCATCTAGCAGCACCTCTGAACATGAGAGCGTATACAAAAAGGTGTGCCGTTAGATTTCTTTTAAACTAGTGGATTCCTTGAATTTTCGGATATCATAAAGATCAACCTTTTGACATTTCATTAGAAACATAAGACGCCGTGCATGGAATTTTGATTTATCAACAAAACGGGGAACAAGACTTTTGAAAAACCTTCATATATGTGCGCTGTACTACCTTTACTTTTGTTTTTTTTGCCTGTGTTTGCAAGAAACACCACCGTTGCTGAAGCTGCGTTCATTCTTTGGTTCTTGATCCCTGGCTGATCGGATTGCTGGATTTGTTTTGCAGGACGGCTACAGAGAAATCAGAGAATGAGATGAGCCAAACGCTTGACAAGGTTGCACTGTCACGCTTGATACGCACTCCTGCTTCGGAGTTTTGTTCGGGTCTTCACATCTGACTGTGATAATGTGACATCATTGTGTGACAACAGGAACGTTGGGCACTGAAATCTGCCTTGCGGCCACCTTCTTTGTCGAAAACTTGGCAGGCCATGGGGCTGCGATGCTTGTTGTTTGTGTGTTGCACATCACATCCCTTCGCTCTCTCCTGCACTACACCATTTCTTCATGACGCCAGATATCTTTGTGTGACTGACATGAGATTCAAGGATTTGGAGCTTTGCTGTCAGGCTGGAGACAACAAGACAACTGGTTCGAGTAGCCTGGAATCTGGCGACAAGCTGCTTCCCCAATTTTGAAACTGACACCGAAAACAGATCCGCGAGCGAATAGGGAAGCTGATTTGATTTGATTTAATGGGGACTATTAGCAACTGAAGGAATAGGAGCAGTAGCGCCAGAGAATGGTGAGGTATTTCCACATTGATGTTTTGATGGTGGATGAAAGATTCAGCTTGATGGTAGCTTGTGGTTGTGAAGAAAAGACGGTATGCCTTTCAATAGGTGTTTTGGATTCTGATCGTGAAGCATTCATGAAGCGCGGGATCTTTAGCACTTTGAGGACCAAGAATAGCTTGCTGCGGGAAGCAAGCCAGGTATCCATTTCTGGTCTCTACCTCAGCACTTTTTTTCGGGATGTGTGTAAGGTGGTGGACTTGTTTTGTCTTAAAGGGATATGTTGATATGTGTAGCAGACCCACGTTCTAGATTTTTTTTGCTATCGTTTTGGAATGAAATAGATTTCATTTTGCACTGCTTGAATGGCAACAAGGTTTGTGTCGATTTAGATTATTTCTCTTCCCATCTCCTCTCCTCTCTTAGCGATGTATGTCGAGCAGAAGCGCGATTGGGGCAATGTGAATCTCATACTGAGGTGGCGAAGATGCCCACACCTTGCGAGATGGCTCGACCGAGACAGTGCCTGTCATTTGTTGATGCCAAATGATTTTCAGCATTTTGGTAGGTGGAACACAGGAAGCTAAAGCTGAAGCATTTACAGTGACAGCCGACAAGTTGCAGGACTCGCACGCGCCTTGGGAGTGGCCTGGGACCATAGATTGTACCGTTCCTCGTTTTGGGTGCTGACTCGACTCCCAGAATTTCTTCGACATTCTATGAAAACTATTACAAGCAACAGGTAAGGGGGACAAGGCAAATTCTAACGTACTTGCAAGGCGCTGACTTTTCGTTTATATAGATATATTATATTGTAATGTTTTGTGGTCCAATACTAGTGAATGAGGTGATTTGCAAACAATGCTTGAATGCTTGATTGATCCATTTTCCGTCAACCTGCAACAAAAAAGAAGAAACAGTCATCCTTATCTTGGCTCGTCAGCAATATTTGGGTTTAAATTAATCCGCAGGTTTTGTTTTCTTGCTTTTCGAGCTGTGAGTCTGACAAGACTTCGCATGGATTTGCCAAGGCCAAAGCAGCTTCCTCTTCATGACTCCACAACAGCAACAAAGACAGAAGCTCAGCCCCTGTCGTTTGTCGTTCGTCATTTGAAGAAAGCTGGGGGTCCGGTGTTAGACGCTCTATGCCGAGGGGCTCGCAGCATATCGGCAGCGTGGCTCTCGGGGTAGGGTGAAGAGATGGCCTTCCAACAGAGCAGTTTCAACAAAACGTGTTAAAAGTGAAAGTTTTTGATCTATGCTCTTGGATGCTGCCAGTATAGACCATATACCACCACATGAATGAGGATGCAAGACTCCCGACACCAAGGATCACTCGAACGGTGGCCAGCAGGCAGCTGTGGAACATGCCTTTCATTTTGCGGTTTCAAGTCTCTGAATGTGTGAGCAGTTTCCCTGACTGCTCCCTGAGTTGCGATGACTTTTCAAGCGTTTGCAGTTGCATCGAAGTTGCAGGAAGCGGACACCCTGTTGGTGACAGTGGTGAAATTACACCAGGACACCTCATGGCGGCTTTCTAAGTATTTTAATCACGTCGTTGCCGTTGCTGCCATTTTTTGATCCCTGGAGTTACACTTCTTGGGATCAACCACTTGGTCTGATGCTATCAAAGCCTTCCAGGAGGCGGCTGCGATGCAAGACTTCCGGCCGCCAAGCTGGTCTGTGCTGCGCCGGCATGAGAATGCTCTTATTGAGAGCGGTCAGGTGCTGATTGGCCTGATTTTGCAGATGTCTTAGGTGGAGAAATTACCAGCCACACTTTTGAGAAATGTCTAGGACCTACTGGTAGGATTCAAGAGCTAAAGATGATAGACTTGACTAGTCTTAGAGGATCTTAGAGGACTGGTCTTTGAAAAGGATATGACAGAGAGAAGGTTTGCTGGGACTGTTGTGCTCAGGCTTCTGCTTGGCTTATGTTTTGGTACAGTATTTGAACACGTGAACACGTTCGAACCACAATAAGACCAGAAGCTCCAAAGACCCCAAGTTCCGGTATAAAGATCATTTCGATATGCCTCACTTGAATGATTGTCCATAGAGCTTGGCCCAACGAGAGTTGCTCTAGCGGCTGCCTCTTCCGTGACAGAGTTTCCTCTAGATGGGGGGGAGTTTGAAGTCGTTCCCTTTCTGACCCAAACGTTGTTCTTGATTGACGGAAAAGGGCTCTAACTCACACCGATGACAGGCAATGCTCGATGAGCAGGAGGCCCTTTTTGAAAGGTGGGGAATGCGTAGTTGGTAGAGTCTATGCGGATGCAAGCTTTTTGAAACATCCATTGAATGACCAGTTGCAGGGTTTACCTTGATGAAACCCGCAGGTCCAAGCTGCACAAGCTCATGGAGCAAGAAGGCAAGCGAAGACATAGGTAAAGCGTTAGGTGGCCTAGACATTCGTTTTGGATGCGAGCACAGAAGGTAAAGATCTTTTGGTTGATGTTCTGCAAGTATTTATTTTCTGCACTTCAGATCTTTGAAGAACATCACGAACATTGATTGTTGGTTTGAGAAGATTTCGCAGTCACCACTGACCATTCTTGACTCCTTCTCCATGTTTCTTCATTCTGGAAGGGCTATGTTCGCCAATGCGGCAGCACGTCGCAGAAAATGTCCGCTCCCGGTTGAAAGAGGAGAGAATATCATTTTGCACCATCCAATCATTTTGGTCACCTTGCTTGAATTATTTGGTTTCAACAGTTCAATGTACTGTTGCTGAAATTAGGAGAGCGAAAAATTGGCGGCGGAAGGCCTCGAGATGCAGCACAAGTGCACCAACATCAGGCACAATTCTGTTGACAGCTCATTGGAGAATCAGACTTGCAGAAGCAGAACTTGGTCCTCACTGTTGTGAGTGATCGGCTGACAGTGCCACAATCTGACACCTGTTTTTGGCAGGAAAAACCTTGGCCAAATGATGAACGCAAGGACCCTTGAAGATTCAAGACTTGTAGATGAAAGGTGTAATTCTAGTGTGAAATGTAGAGAAATTCTGCCTCCAGTTGTTTGTCCAGACGCAACATTGCACGTAGATGTTTCAATTTCAGTTCGTTCGAGCCAGCCAGCAGTGTTTCTGGACAGGAGAGATCTCGCTTCCCTTCGGCGCGCGATTGTCGGGCGAGGTATTGATGCATCAGCCTTACAGGATCCAAAAGTGTCTCTATATTGCAGACTCAATGGCAATATGTAATGCTGAGGAAGAGCTGCTTCTCAAGCCCAACTTGCTGATGAGCTGATTGTGTTGAGAGTTTTCTACGGCATTTTTTTACCCAGCACAGAGGAAGAGCTTCTGTCTCTGGGTCGCAGCTTGGTTTCACACTTTGAGTCGTAGGTGCAGAGGGATGGTCAGAAGATTCACAAGCGAAGCCACTAGTTTGAGAATTGAGGCCACAGTATGACCTTTGTTAGTTGTGAATCTTGTATGACTTTTCTTCTTTCTAGTGTCCTGTCCTGCGGATCAGATGTACACTATGTACACAGTAGACAGATATCCTGGTCTCCTGAAAGGAGTGCCACACCGAATGGGTGCAAAGGGAAACAGATGGAGAAGCAAAATGTGTCATTCTTGTAGATCAGATGTACGGGATGTGCATCTAGTTTCAACGTTGAGGATCTCGCAGATTACGGTTCTTGGTCCAACTTTGGGTTTGAGATCTTGGTATTTTGCAATAGTGACTCTGTTTCAAGGTGAGCTAAGTCCTCCTGTTCTTTTGCACAGACTGCCAAAGTTGCCTTTGTAGATTGAACTTATATGTCCATATAATATGATATCATATGATATAATGCAACGTGATATCCTGTACTATAGTAGAATACAGATATCATAGAATAAAAAACATAGAAGATCATAGAATCTGATCTTATCTTATATTCTATTATATTCTATTCTAGATAGTATGTTTTGCATTATATTATGTTATATTATATTATATCATATTATATTATATTATATTATATTATATTATGTTTTATCTACATCATATTATTAAATATTATATGATATAAGCTTCCGCTTGATTACAAGAACAGGATGTTGGGAGTTTCCTCAAACTCGGAACGACTCGTCGGAACCTTTGATCCTGACGAGTTTCATAGCTTCGGTGTGCTCAAGTTGTGACTCCACAACACCGTTGAGAACGCCGTTGCTGGCCACTCAGATTTGACCATGTCAGTGATGCCAGGATTTGGGGATGTGTTTTGTGTTCAGTGTTCTTGTTTTGTTTTGAGTCTTGAAGCCGGAAAAATTGTGAAGACCCGGGAAGATTCTCTAGTTTCAAAGCAATAGACTGAGGCAGCGACTTAAATCATGGGTAACACAACGGCATGCTGCTACTCTCCAGGTGGGATGGGTTGCAACAGAGATCAACAACCCATGTATTTTCTCAAAGTTCCTTGTATGTCATATGTCCTGACAGACAATCGCTGCTGCGGCACTGGAGATATAGCTAGAGACTGAAAAATTCCGGAAGGGCGGCTGGAAAGGCTTGAATGGCTAGATCAAAGGTGATTCAGACCTGCCAACTGACATTTTTGGGACGGCGAAGCATGAACTTTCATGGGAATACAATGGAATATCATGGACAATCTATGGATGGATGTTTCATTCATCTTTAAGCACCAAATTTCACTCGAGGGCAGAAAGTTGCAGACTGCTGAGGCTCCTGGACCAGTTGATCCTTTGCGTGACGAGGCAAACTTCGAGAAGGTCTGCAGATTGGGCAATGGTGGCAATGGCTAAAACAGTGTAGGCAATGTTTGATTTTTAGGCATGAACATCATGAACAGGCTGGACTTTTGCAGCGAATACTTTGAAATTTCATTTTTCCCTTTCAGGATGGCAAGGCGGATTCGGCGGACGCAGGCTGGGCTCGCGTGAAAGCAGGCATAAACGACCTAACCTACTAAAGGCAGCACAATGTTCGCCATGTCCGACCCAACCCACTAAAGGAATCAATTGTCCAGGGACTGTAAATAGCTTCAGATTGTCCGTTGGTCATGTGAGACAAGTTGCATGCTTTCTCGAGTTTCTCGCTTGTGTGTGTTCTCACTCAACTCTGTATAGTTTTTGATTCATGTCCGCACATTGTAAACCCGAGTTAAACCACTGGCTCAAGGCAATTCGGCTCAACAAGAAACGCGAAAGTCCGCGAAGTGCAACATGTCTTTCTACAGGTCAGGCTCAGAAACGAACCACGGCGCAGTTGGAAGAGCGACACTTTTAAAGAAAGGATCTTCAGTGCTTTCCAAAGGTCCTCCCCGTTTTTGGGGTTGCGTCTTTGTGCGCAAACCCATTGTGTTTCAAGCTGCAGAGAATTTCATCAACAGCTCAAGCTGTTGATGAAATTCTCTGCAGCTTGAAACACAAAGGGGCTTGTGCACAAAGACGAAACCCGTGGACTTGCTGCTGAGAGAGAGGATGCTCTTGAAATCCCTCTCGGCACGGCACGGCTTTCCGAGTCTGCACAGCCCACGGGAGTTTGGGTCAAGCGTTGTGTGGAGGATCGAGCACCTTTACCCCATTCACGTGGCAGCTCAATGGTGCTGATGCCGATGCGACCCATGGAGGCTATGGCTCAAGAAGAAGATGAAGATGGCTCGCATTTGGAGGTTCTAGCAGAGTTGGTGGAACTCAAATGCCAGACCTTCTGAATTTCACAGTGCCTGGTAATTCAATTTTTGCAACACCGTCCAAAGCAGCCGAGGCAAGATCCAAGTAGCTACATCTGGCTACAGTCTTGGATCATGGTCCTGGCTCGTGTTTAACATATTTGACCCAGTCGTGTTGGATCCAAACAGTTTTGTCATTTGGGCCTATTTTCACACTAAACTGGTTTTGGAAGGCGGGTATGGGTGCCTGACCCGTACCTGCTTCTGTCCTGGCCATGTTGGTGAATTCACCAAGACCATGTTGAAGAAGTTGATTGGCCTTCTTCGCCGTGGATCCCACAACTTTTCACCTCAGATAGCTAGGATCTGCTGTGAAAAAAATGTGTGCACTTTTTCAATTCTAGTCAGACCCTGCGGCCATGACTGCGAAATCTTTGCAGTTCAAACTTTTCAAAAACGAAGTATCTAAGGTTCCATGTAGATTTCGATCCATTCATATGCTTCCACAGACCCTACAGGCACAAGTGCACCTGCTTTGGCTGAGGCACTGCCACCGTTGAAGCAGACAAAAGAGTTATTGTTGCAAAGAGCTTTTACAACTATATAGTTGAGGTTTCTTCAGTTGCTATTTGAGCTTTTTCCGAGAAGCTTGGATTCTTCGCTGGAAAGTCACGCGGTTTTTGCGACGTGGCGACAGCGTTGCTAGCAGGATAAGAAGGAGGATGCTTCCATGGATGCAGAGGCTGGAAGTCCTTTTCGCCGCTCACAGTTCACCGGAGAGTGGAACATACTGGCCAAAAAATCCAAAAAAGGTCCAAAAAATCTTAGTGATTCGGACTGATTCGTAGCAATCACGTTCAAAAAGATTTGCCACAGATGCACTGTCACTGGCTCAGATTTCAACCTTCAGGTGTCATGAGTTGGGTAGAAAGTTTCAATGTAGGAGTGGATTCAGTGTCATGTTCAATCGATGGCAGGAGCGGCAATTTGTGACTTACCAGGCGGGTGCCTTGCAGTATGTACTGCTGTCAAGCGGGCCTTGTCATTTTGGATGAATTTTGTTGTATACCATTCCCATCCATTCCCACCTGTCTCTTTTCGGAGGATGGATCGACATACACTGGCATGATCAAGGACGGCAAACGTCATGGTGGCCTTCTTAGTAGGCCTCAAGTACTGAAAAAGCCGTTAGAATGGCATGGTCATTGCAATTCTAAGGACATGGAGTGTGGCAGTCCAAGAATTGCCAGTATGAAGGACAATGGAAGGTTAGAGTCTGCAGTCTGCAAAAAAATGTGGGGTTTCAAAAGTGTGGGGACGTCTCATCCAAACAGAAGACCAAGAAAGTCCATGGTGTTTGTTTGGATTTCCTTGGACCATTTTGCATGTTTAGATATCACACTCACCTGGTAGGCCGATGCCCAAGATGGTCAGGGACGGCAGACTTGGAGCGATGGACGTGTCTATGAAGGCGCGAAGATGGATGTTGTCTCAGAGTGACTTGGATGACCCTGGATGAAGTGCGATGATCCAAGAGAACACTGTGTTTGGACACTTGGCCCACGAAAAACGTTTAAACTGCCAGGACAGTTCCAAAATGGTCGCTTCTCTGGAACTGGCAAGATGGCCCTGCTGGCTTGTGATGACATTTTTTTTGAAGAATGTTCCTGCCAACACAAAGCAATTTGTCATGGGCTGTTTTTCCAGGTGTGGCACACTCAAAAGGGTATGCTGGTGTACGAGGGCCAGTACAAGGATGCTGTGCTGGACAAAAGTTGCAGATGGCCCAGATGTCTCAAAACACCTGGTGTCGCTTGTAGTAAAGTGTCCTTCAGGCCATTTTCTCCCCATGTCATGTGCCTATGTCACTTCTGGCAGGACGATTTGAAGCATGGGCATGGCAAGTTTGTGTGGCCTGATGGCCATTCCCCTAGTTGGGTTGGGTATTTTGTTGTTCTGTTAAAGCGGAACAGCCCTGTGAAGGGTTTCGAAATGAGCCAAGAGCGCCAGGCCGGACCTATGACGGTGAGTGGAGCCAAGGCAAACGTCATGGCTTGGTGCCCCAGACTTCTCTTCCATTTACACAGTTTTGGAAAGATCTCCCAGTGATTTTTCACCAAAATGCAGTAGATATACGTATATATATATATATATACACACACACACACACGATTCTACAATATGCAACCCAGACTGTACTGTACTATATCATACACATTACGTAGAACAATCATGTGTATACTGTACTATATCATAGACATAACATATAAGAATCATGTATCCCGTTAGACCAGAAATCATCAAAGATGATCTCATTGGTCCCTGGACTCCAACCCCCTGCAGGAAGTCTAGAGAAAGATAGAACTGAGGTCGGGGCACCTACATCACAGCAAAGGCTGAGCGGAAGGCACACCTTCCAAAACTTTTTGATTGCAGTCACCATACAGAATGTTGCAAATCATGTGAACACCATGTGAAAACTGACTGATTCGTAACTTTTTTTTTCATGACATGTGGTGCACCTGTTTCAATGCGGTACCTGGAGGTGGGCTACTGGCAGGATGATAAGTTTGACCGCTGGGAGAAGGAGACAGTCTGTAGCTGGACATGCATGGAACATCCTACAAAGTGTGAGTGATTGGCGTGGGTTTGTGCAATGCTCCTTTCGAAGTGTAGCTTACAAGACTGGGTTTTTCATGGACATGTTCTTCAGGAGGAGGAGAAGTAAGCGGCTTCAGGAACCTGCAGAGACCTTGCCAGGAGCCCAAAAACTAGCACTTGAGTCTCTCAGATAACGAGTCAATTGGTAATTGAGATGTTTTTGTTTACTCAAGACAGGGAGTACAACCTAAGATGCAAATGAAGAGATACTGTTGAATGGTACAACACTACAAATGACGACAGGTAGAGTTATGTTAACCAGTTAGGCTAATTCTAGAATGTTTTTCGAAAAAAGCAGATCTGACTACCACCCCCCAAAAAAAGCGAAAAAATCAATCAAACTGTTGGAAACGCTCGGAAGGATAGGGCCTGTCAGACTGTTGTTCCCGTTGAATGGTGCGTCGCGCAAATGGTGAAGCACCTGGAAACTTGACCAGTGCATCAAAGGAGTCACACACATGAAACACCCACAATTTGCAAATGAACTCAACTCAGCGCACTCAGCACGCACAGTCCGAGCAACTGTACGCAGTGAACTCAATAGGAACTTAGGCGGTTTTTGAACAATGTTTTGTTTGTTGATCCGGGGGAGGTTGAAATTCCATCTCCGTGAGTCGTGAGGCCCGGCTGATGGCTGAATGAAGCGAAGCTTCCACGCAGCGGCCTTCAAAGGGATTTCATCGCAGCGAGCGCAGAATTTGGTTTTTACTGTTTGGGCATTCGAGACGGTGCAGCATTAATGAGTATTGTCCGTCAAGGACAGAGGGTCCCCAAATTTCGAAGGAGTCAGAGTCTTGCTGCAACCCCAACTCTAATTCAACCTGGCGAGTCCTTGGACTAGGAATGATGAATATTTCTCATTCTAATTATAGTCTTCACTTTTTAGCTTCATTCATTTCTGATAGACTTGCAGACTTGCAGAGAAACATGGCGAGAAACGATGCAAAAAATGGACAGTCGAATAGTCCAAATAGTCCACTCGGCCAGGTGTTTGGCACACACTCGGCATAAGCCGTAGTGCCATATGGTTTCACCAAAATGATGCAATGGCATCAGTGCTTCAGTGCTTGGCCTTGATGGCGAAGTTTTCCCATTTCGCGCAGCTCACAGACATATCGGATTTTCACATGAAAAATTTCGGCATCAGACTTGGGCATATCTTGTACCTCCAAGGCAAAATGAACTACTGGGCAAGTTAATTCCAAATTCCTTCTATACCAGCGGTACCTGCTTAGGGTTGTTTGCTCATGAACATGTGTGAGCAAGCGTGGCCGGATACTTCATGTAGATTGCAGCTTTTTTTTGGGCGCGCGTCCGCAATGCGTGCAGGTACCAGAAAGATAAAAGCGAAAACATGGTAGTGACTGCTGCAGCAAGTCCATGACACGAGTGCTTTTGCGGATGGTTTCAAGGTCAAGTCTTAGAGCTGATAGTTTTGGCAAAGCTGTGGCTCAAACTGTTCTTTTGACAAACCTTTGCAAGCAAGACCGTTCATAATTGCCACATGAGACATGATCACAACTACAGTAATCAGAATGAGAAGTATGTTGTGCACAACATAACCGAGAAAGGCTCTGGCCTATGCGGCGGTACTTGCTGCTGCCGTTCTTGCTGGCCTTGCCTGCCTCCCTAAAAGCTTGGTCGGTGGCAGCATGGAATCAACATCGGAAGTCCAGCTATTATCAAAAGGTGGCTGCCTGAGTTGGCAGGAAAAGTTGGAGCCAAAGCAGCTGAAGTGATAACTTCCAATGGCTTGTGGTTGAAATGATGATTCAATGATGGGATAATCTTTTTGACTGCAAAATTTTTCAGTTTCATGCTTTATTTAATTATTTGTCACTGAAAAGGTGACACCTAACCCCCCACCGAGCCGAGTGTTGTTGAATTAAGGACTGTTTGTGGGTGTCACGCCTCCAGCAGAGGGGCCACAGAAAAAAGGACACGCAAGGAAAATTGGATTGTTATTTTCGAGTATGATTTGCGATTCTGTGATTCTACATATAATATACGTACAGGTTTCATTGTTGTCTCAAGATATGTGTTCCTTGATATTTGTGATGTTTCTTCTATGATGGTCAGAGTGTTTTTTTTCCCTTATTTGAACATTTAAAAGCAATATGCCAGGACTCATCCGGCCTGAGTCTGATTTGTGGCCGTTTTGGCAGGACATTATGGATGCAATACAGAGGCTGGAGGTGTACTACTCACCTCATGAGCTTCAACGATGGGTGGCTGACCACGACATAGTCGCAGTGCAGGAGAGGGTCTCAACAGCTCACTTTGTCCACTGATGCAAAAAGTAAGATAGGCAATACCTAGCTGCCTAGCTCAGTAGCAGATGGAAAGAGAACTTCAGCCATTTTCCTTGAACTGGCTGAGGAGTTTCAGAATTATTCCCTTTTGAACACCTTGAGAACAATGAGGATTCATAGCTCAGCCGATCTCACATAGTATAAATACAAAGGAAAAGCAAGTGAAAGCTCAATTTCCACGTGGGTTTGGTTTTCTTTCGTATCTTTTCAAGATCCCCTGACATCTTCCGAGTACGCTGCAGCTGCTGGATTTTTCACACTCCGTTTCTCCCAAATGGCATGTTTTGCCAATCCATTCCTTCTGAGGAGGCAGATCCCTTGTTTTTGGAAGCTTTGGGTGATGCTGGCGGGAGCATTATTCATGGTGAGGATGATAGAGATGGGCGTGGCATACAGGTGCAATCCTGTACCTTCGCCGAAACTTGAAAGGGCATTCTTTTTATTTCGGGCAATAAATCTAGGGGGCCATTGTTTCTTCTCTAAGTCTTGGGGGTGATCATAGATCATTCATAAACAGATTTGTTGTTGCTTTCCTTGGCTTCTCTTCCGAACCCCTTCGCACTTATCTCATGCCCTTCAGACATATATGTTATTGGCCACCCAGCTTCCAACAAAGAATGTTGTTGCAGCCCCAACCTCAGATTTTGACAAGGTACAGCCATCATCTTGCCTAAAGCAAGATGCCTGCGCAAAGAAAGTGCTGTCTTAAGTTTCAGGCTTCGTAGGGCCCTGGTGTCCCGTGATCATTCCATTGCGCTAGTGGAGCATGATGGTCAGCAACTGGTGGTATGTTCTGTACATCTTCATCCACCTGAGATGATAAGCAAAGCTATGCAGTACACCAAATATTTGGAGCCATTAGAGCAAGCAGTAACATCACTTGCTGGTGTGAACAAAGATGGCAAAGTTCAAACTCCTTGTTTACTTCTGGGCGACTTCAACATTGCTCCTGAGCAATTTCGGCAGATGACTTCAATGACTTCTGGATTCTGGGGCCAGCTCCTTGTCAAGTCTTGGTAGCAACGCGTATGTCGACATTACGTCATTTTTTTTTGATGGCATAGCCTGGCATAGAGCTACGCTAATCTGTGCAAATCTTCAGCCTCTTCATTTTGGCAGGTTCCAAGTTGTTCAACCAGCTGGTGGAGCGACTGCCCATCTTTCCAATCCCTGCGAATGGGGAGACTTTGCCCTTGCCACTGGAGGTGCATGGCAAGGCCTGAGGAAGCATGATTTTTTACCCGGACGATGTGTTCAAACTGAAGATCCAAAGACATAGCGAAAGTGGCCAGACTTGTTAAATCTTATTGATTCTTATTAGTGAACGGTAACAAGGCAATGGAGATGTCATTCTTCTTGAGGGATCGACATTTGAAACTACGATGTAGGTCGTGCGTTGGGCTCAGACACCTTCCATGCTTTCGAGACCTATGCTGCCCGTATCGAGAAGGCCAAGTTTTGGCAAACGGCTGAGATGTCTGCAAACAGGGAAACAAGACGTGGATAGGTTTCAATCCATGGAAACCGCCCCGTGTCTATCGGCACCAATAGAATGCCTATGTTTTTGAAGGGCAGGATTTTGAAGAATCGTCTCTCGCACGCTGGCCTACCACTGAATGAAGGTCTTGGCAGAAGACATTCTGATGGAGGGCTACAAACAGGCTTATCAGCAGAAAGCTTCAGCCAAGCAATTTCAGGATATGTCGCAGTTACATGAATGGAAAGCAAAAACCAGTCAATTCATAGACAAAATACGTGGATTCATCAGGCTTTTGATCAGATGGATTGTGGCCCCAGGGAAACCAATGGGCATCGATTCAGGCGGAACAATGTTGTCAAGACGCGAAAGAATGGTTGCTTCGCTCACCTTCAAGTTCTAAATCCAAAGTGGAGGCGAAATGGAGCGAAATTCGTCAATGCAGTGAAGAAAAATGCGATGACAAGGTAATTTTGAGTAGGAAAATCCAACTCTCAAATGAGCTTATTTGATTCAGGGTGTGAAATCATTGTAATGTAATTCATACAGATTTTTTGTGACCCGAGTAGACGAAAAGCCGAATCGAAAGTGCTTTGCCTTTGCAGTCGCTTGAACACCTATCACATGCCCGTGTGGCATTGCAGCGGGCTAGCCGTCAACTGGGTCGAAAGCCCCTGCTACGGCGCACGCTATTGCGTCATGGCAGCAATGTTTGCAGAAGATATTTGATACTTTTTGCATGTCGCACAGTGAAGATAATACTATATTATACCCTTGTTTGAAGATGCGCCGCTGAACAAGCGCAATCTGCTTTGGGTTTTCATAATATGTTTTCATGTAGCTGCAGCTTTTGGCGGTTTGGGGGCATTTTCGAAACCACCTATGGTACACAGATTTTCAATTCCAAGGAACTCAGACCATCGGCCCCTCTACTTCAATAGTGTGATTGCGGATGCGCCGAAATCTCCAGGCCATGCGGTTTCTGTGGGTTTCTCTTGTTGAAAGGTTTAGAGAACATCACCAACCTCGACCTGTTCAGGTCGTGCAAAGCGTTCTAAGCTAAGAGAAAAAGTCAACCGTTTTGTCCTGCAGGATTTTTTTTTGTACTTTTGGCACTATTCCTCCAGGGAAAGTGACAAAAGCATGAAATGATGCAGATAGATCGAAACAGAGCGAAACAGTTTTTGAAAGGGTCCAGTTGTTTACATGTTCACTTCAGGATTGAATTGAATGACTATGTTATCATGGACTTTTTGGAGGATACTGTACCTGTGGTCAGGTTGTCAAGACACCTTATCAAATCCCTATCAACTCTCGCAATATTGGCCCAAGCGCCTCGGAGATTTTTTACGCCTACAACTGCGAGTGACTTACATAGACCTTGAGATGGCTCCCAAGAAAGGAACCAAGCGTGCAGCAGAGGCCTGGCAAAACTAACAGGCACCAGAGGTGTCAAACAGAAGTAGAAGAAGAATGAGTAGACAACTCTTGAAAGATGCATGATACGTTGCACACACACATGTGTATGTATTCCGATGATGCATACCTGTGCATTGTATATACTGTATGTATACAGTACATATATTACACTGTATCGTAAACTGACACGAACATGGCCGGCTTCTTATAGGGTCATTTTCAGTGTGGCAGGTCGTTGAGACACCAGAGGCCAAGAAGATGAAAGCGACATTGTCCAAGTATGGTGTGGACAAGTCAATTTACGATGGCAACCAGGTTGCACTAGTCAAGGCAAGTCGGTAGGAAAAGGCTTTGCATGAGGTATTTTGAGCATCCTGAAATTTTTGTCAGATATAGCCCGGTGGAAGTTTGAAGTGAACATGCAAAACATAGCAGATGCATAGGTTGGTGTCATGGTTTGGATTCAATCATGGCCAGGGATTGGACAAACTGAGGTGTTGTGGAAGCGATTCAATTTGCAGATGATGTTCCCAACTCGGTGCGACAGATGCTCATTGCTATGTTGCCAGAGGCTGGTATTATTTCATGCCCAGCAGTTTTGAAATTTGGCTGCGAGTCCTTGTTTGCATTCTCACAATTCGGAGGTAGGTTTTATGGTAGGTTTATAATTGTGCATGCACAAGCTGTGCTTTTTGCATCTCTTGATTCGAGAACTCTGTTTTGCCCTGTCCACCAGGGAATCTGCGTGCCAGCCGACATGCGACACGAGTACCAGAACGCACATGTCAAGATGATCTTGGAGGTTCTTCAAGGAGTTCTTTCCAAGTTGCAGGACGGAGTGACCAGTGCTGCTGGGGAAGTCGCTCGAATTGAGGCAGCCAAGAGTGAGCTTCAAGCCAAGGTGCAAGAAGCTGAGGCAGCCTTGGAGAAAGCCGACGAAGTCGAGTCAACCACCAAGGGGAACCTTGCAGAGGTGACTCGGGCAGTTTTGGCCTGCAAATCTGCTTTGGCAGAGAAAGAAAAGGAGAGGTGCGAAGGAGATGCTGCACATGAAGCAGCTAAAGAAGAGAAGGCTGTGATTGAGCAAGCACTTGCAAACGAGTTTCGCCTTCTCCGTGATGGAGAAGTTGAAGGTGAGGATGCCAAGGCCGGATTAAGGGATATCTTTGGCCCTCAGAGTCTCAAGGGAGCATTTCACCTTACATGTCCGAATTTGAGGTTTGAAGATATTTGATTTCAATCACAATCAGACATCAATTGCGTCATCTGAGCCTGAGCCCTACCGTGTATCTAAAGCGCCTGACACATGTCCTCATGGGAAAAAGGCACACTACAAGAAGCTGGAAGCTTTGGCTGGAAAGATTGGATTTGAGGCCTCCTGTTTGATGAAACTCTAGAATGCAAATGAAGCTCTGCTTTTGGCAAATTCTTTTGACTTTTTTTGCTTTGTTGGTTGAGCAAACAGTACTGTCGTCGAAAGCAAATGTTTCCTGAAGGCCAGTTTGATGACAGCTTTGCCCACCAGTATCCTGAAGAAACCTGCTGATCGCGGCTCTTTCGATGCAATGGTGGTGGCACAATTGCAGGAGGGTCTCGGCAGACGTTTGAGCCAGCTGAGCGACACCATTGCCGGCGGCGAGCCAGCTGCTGCAGCGCGCTTGGCAGCAGTGGAACAGGCCAAGAAGGAGCTTGAGGTCGCCAAAGGGAAGCAGCAGGAGAGCCGGCTAGTTACTGTAATACACGATAAGAAAGATGATAAAGAGCAAAAAGCCACATCGTTGCTTTTTTGGAGGACTTCGCTGATCAATATCGTGCTGCGAAAGAAGCGCAGAAGGACGCCCAGGGCGCAAAGAAAAATGCTGAGACGAAAGTGAAGCAAACGGAACCCGACTTGAAGGCTGCAAAGAAGATCCAACAGGCTCGATTTAGCTGGGCATGGAGGCTGTTTGCACAGAGTGAACAAGGTGATTTTGGCTGTCATTTGAGAGTCATGGATTGATTTTGGACCACAATTTTGATTTGATGGTAAAATTGACCAATGCATCTCTAGCTGGAGAGGAAAGGATTTCTGGTTGGAGACAAACAAGACAACTCCTTAAACAAAAGAATCAGCAAAGGCCGACCCAAAAAAGTCATGCAGGACGCCAAGGCCAGTTTGGAAAACTATCAGAACTACAACTGGGGCAGCTTCGAGATGCTTCGCGACCACACCTCAAAGCCCAAATCAGTGGAGGCCGCGCAGGTTCAACTGGAAGAAGCTGCTGCCATTGAAGCAGCCGAAGCAGGAGCCTGAGTCTTGACCAAAGGCTGCCTGAAGAGGTGACCATGTACCATATGTGGAGGTCCTCAGGTATAACCTGACCTTCCGGGTTCGCGGCATGCCACTTTTTTGGTGATGCAAAAGGATGCTTCAACAAGACTTTAAGTGCTTGCACTTTGCCGGCACAAAATTCAGAGAATTGCAAGTGTACAGGTGTGTCAGGCAACATGCCGGCAGTTTGCTGAGGGCTAGGCAAACGATTCGATGCACCTGTGCCTCACGTTGCCACATGAAAAGTTTTGTGTTGCGCATCCCCAAGCATTCTGCTGACGAATTGGCCTCTTTGGATTGTTTTTGATTTTATGAGCGTAGTATGGTTGCAGATATGTGGTTTCCAGTCATCTCCAACAAATGCAAACTATTGCAAACTAATATCATCCTTTGACTTGGTGCATCTTCATGAATAATGGGGTGAGAGAATGGTCAGCATGCCTGTGCTCTGAAGATTCAAAGTACACTCGTACAGTGTAGAGCATGCGGGAGTTGAGATTCTACGAAATGCCTTTTGTCATCTGTCTTACGTGCCTCCTTTGACTGACAACTTTTGCTTTCTGTGATTTCGACTGGACGATCGTATCTTTCATCAACTCTCATCAACTCTCGCAATGTTGGCCCAAGCGCCTGGGAGAGTTTTTACGCCTACAACTGCGAGTGACTTACATTGACCTTGAGATGGCTCCCAAGAAAGGAACCAAGCGTGCAGCAGAGGCCTGGCGCAACTAACAAGTGCAAGAAGTGTCAAACAGAAGTAAAAGAAGAATAAGTAGACAGCTATTGAAAAATGTATGACACATACATTGCACACACATGTGTAATTATGTATACCAATTTGTTCTGTAGATGCATACCTTTGTAATATAACTAATATGAGTGTTGCAGGGCACCCTCACCCCCATATGACAAGTGTCCATGGGCAGTTGCTTCTGTTGCCATGGCAGGTCGTTGTCTCGTCAGAGGCCAAGAAGATGAAAGAGACATTGTCCAAGTATGGTGTGGACAAGTCAATTTATGATGGCAACCAGGTTGCACTAGTCACTAGTCAAGGCAAGTCGGAAGGAAAAGGCTTTGCATGAGGTATTTTGAGCATCCTGAAATTTTTGTCAGATGTAGCCCGGTGGAAGTTTCAAGTGAACATGCAAAACTGGTTTGGATTCAATCATGGCCAGGGATTGGACAAACTGAGGTGTTGTGGAAGCGATTCAATTTGCAGATGATGTTCCTAACTCGGTGCGACAGATGCTCATTGCTTCGTTGCCAGAGGCTGGTATCATGAAAGCTGGAAGTTTCCAGCTGGAGCCACCCTGGTCAAGGGTTGCGGTGGTCTCAGAGATCCAGGAAAGTAAGGATTTTTCAAAACTATATAGAACCAAAACCAGAGATCAATGCTATGGTTCAAATTTCACCCAATTGGAACCTCCAACCTCCTGTTCTTTTTGTCCTTCAATACAGTACCTTTGAATCGTGACCTGAGCTCAGCATACAATGACTTAAGATGTTTTGCCAGTGGCCTATCCAGCGCCCGAGTGTAAGGCACCCATGGGAAGATTACCTACTCCTTAAAATGCATATCCTAGGAAACAGGGTCAGGATTTTGAAATACTGGTGGGTGTGAACAATATTTGTTGGACCCTCATAGATTCCTCTTCAGTAGTTCCTTATATACCACACAAGAACCAAATGATAACATATCACTTTGATGATTGATTTATCGGGTCTTCCCACCCATATCTCGTAATATTTCGAGGGCTTCCTAGGTCAATTCTCTCAAAACCACAGCAAAAATACTTTCACCAGATTTCGTTCTCCCCCTGCACTCAGGTTTTCACAATTCGAATTCGGAGGTAGGTTTATGTAGGTTTATTGTGGATGCACAAGCCGCCACAAGCCGTACTTTATCGTACTTTCGACATCTCTTGACTTGAGAAATCTGTTTTGCCCTGTCCACCAGGGAATCTGCGTGCCAGCCGACATGCGACACGAGTACCAGAACGCACATGTCAAGATGATCTTGGAGGTTCTTCAAGGAGTTCTTTCCAAGTTGCAGGACGGAGTGACCAGTGCTGCTGGGGAAGTCGCTCGAATTGAGGCAGCCAAGAGTGAGCTTCAAGCCAAGGTGCAAGAAGCTGAGGCAGCCTTGGAGAAAGCCAACGAAGTCGAGTCAACCACCAAGGGGAACCTTGCAGAGGTGACTCGGGCAGTTTTGGCCTGCAAATCTGCTTTGGCAGAGAAAGAAAAGGAGAGGTGCGAAGGAGATGCTGCACATGAAGCAGCTAAAGAAGAGAAGGCTAAGATTGAGCAAGCACTTGCAAACGAGTTTCGCCTTCTCCGTGATGGAGAAGTTGAAGGTGAGGATGCCAAGGCCGGATTAAGGGATATCTTTGGCCCTCAGAGTCTCAAGGGAGCATTTCATCTTACATGTCCGAATTTGAGGTTTGACGATGTTAGATTCCAACCAGACATGCCATAAGTCATTGTCACTAACATCAAGCAAAATTGGGAACACAAACAGGATAACTCGCTTTATCTCGCTTTTTCTTAGAGTCATTTGAGTCATATGCAATGTGCAGGTAAAGCATCATGCGACACATGTCCCCCTGCATAAAGGCACACTACAAGAAGCTGGAAACTTTGTCTGCGAAGATTGGTTTTGAGGCTTTCCGAAATGCCTCAGATGACAGAGCGGATTGATTCTTTTTTTCTTGACTATTCGGCAATTGTTTGTGGTACCGTTGAAAAGCAAGGCATAGCCGCACAGTCAGTTTCTTAAATCAGTCTTCCCTTCTTTGCCCCTGTGATCTGCCCGGCAATCCGTCTTGGAGGCCAGTTTGATTCAGGCTTTGCCCACCAGTATCCTGAAGAAACCTGCTGATCGCGGCTCTTTTGATGCGATGGTGGTGGCACAATTGCAGGAGGGTCTCGGCAAACGCGTGAGCCAACTGAGCGACACCATTGCCAGTGGTGAGCCGGCTGCTGCAGCGCGCTTGGCGGCAGTGGAACAGGCCAAGAAGGAGCTTGAGGTGGCTCAGGAGAAGCAACAGGACAGCTTGGCACTTGCAGAGTCACTTCATAGACGGACAATTCCCTTTTTGTTTACCTTTGAAGTTTTGTACACATCAAAAACCTTGTGTATCATTGATTTTGGAGGAAGTTGCTGGTCAGTATCGTACTGCACAAGAAGCGCAGAAGGACGCCCAGGGCGCAAAGAAAAATGCTGAGACGAAAGTGAAGCAAGCGGAACCCGACTTGAAGGCTGCAAAGAAGATCCAACAGGCTCGATTTAGCTGGGTATGGAGGCTGTTTGCACAGAGTGAACAAGGTGATTTTGGCTGTCATTTGAGAGTCATGGGTTGATTTTGGACCACAATTTTGATTTGATGGTAAAATTGACCAATGCATCTCTAGCTGGAGAGGAAAGGATTTCTGGTTGGAGACAAACAAGACAACTCCTTAAACAAAAGAATCAGCAAAGGCCGACCCAAAAAAGTCATGCAGGACGCCAAGGCCAGTTTGGAAAACTATCAGAACTACAACTGGGGCAGCTTCGAGATGCTTCGCGACCACACCTCAACGCCCAAATCAGTGGAGGCCGCGCAGGTTCAACTGGAAGAAGCTGCTTCCATTGAAGCAGCCGAAGCAGGAGCCTGAGTCTTGACCAAAGGCTGCCTGAAGAGGTGACCATGTATCATATGTGGAGGTCCTCAGGTATAACCTGACCTTCCGGGTTCGCGGCATGCCACTTTTTTGGTGATGCAAAAGGATGCTTCAACAAGACTTTAAGTGCTTGCACTTTGCCGGCACAAAATTCAGAGAATTGCAAGTGTACAGGTGTGTCAGGCAACATGCCGGCAGTTTGCTGAGGGTAGGCAAACAATTAGATGCACCTGTGCCTCACGTTGCCACATGAAAAGTTTTGTGTTGTGCATCCCCAAGCATTCTGCTGACGAATTGGCCTCTTTGGATTGTTTTTGATTTTATGAGCGTACTATGGTTGCAGATATGTGGTTTCCAGTGATGTCCAACAAATGCAAACTATTGCAAACTAATATCATCCTTTGACTTGGTGCATCTTGATGCACAATGGGGTGAGAGAATGGTCAGCATGCCTCATGATGGGAGCAGAAATGCCGTACAGCTGGTCCGAGACAGACAAGACAGAAGGTATCTAACACACGGAGACACTTGTTGCAGCCCTATTCATGACTGAAGATATTGATGCGAGCAAAGTCGTGCAACCAACGATAGATTTTGTAGACACCCCCTTCTTCGATGCAATCAGAAATAAAAAGCGACAATTAAGACAAGAGCAAGAGCATGTCGGGATTTGGTAGTTGAACCTTCTTCTATTGGACAAGTTGAAACCATGGTCAAAGGACCAACAGCCATGCGAGCACTTCTCCTTTTTGCCATGACTTGCTCAGCCGTCGAGGAGAATCATGAGATACTATGAGGGTCGAAGGTAGCAATGTAGATGTCTTTTTTTTTTTGGTTGTTCACTATGGAGCTGCAGGAGGGCAAGTGGGGCTGGATCGATGTTGATGCAGGGCCCTTTCTGAGCAGTTTTGTACATCTTGAAGTGATCCTGTTCAAAGAATTCACTTTCCAAGCAAAAAAGCAAAATAAAGGGTAGAATACCGGAGGTTCACCAGATTTCGATGGATCAGTTGCTACCAAGACCGGGAACGTCGATCAAGTGATGCGAGAAGGGCCCATTTTGGTGAAGCAAGGAACCTCAGGAGCTTTTCCAATGCTGTGCCAAAATGAGTTGTTCTTTTCCGGTAGCATTCCGATGCACCCTTGGGCCCGTGAGCTGAAATCATGTCAGCGGAGAAGTGATCTTTTTGCAACTTCTTTGACATTAATTACCACCCCTCTTGACATTGCCTAAGCACCTTGGTGCTTCATAAGGTTCTTTGCTCCGTGGTGTTCTCACTGCAAGGCCATGGCCAAGGAGACCAATCCCTTGGCCTTTAGCTGAGTCGAGTTTTGAGGGAAGTTAGGATTGTCCATCTCTCATCTCCCAAGGAATATCTAGACTACTCAACCTTTGGGTCACAAGTTTCCAAGCATTTTTGAATATTTTTTTGGGGTTTTTAGGTATTGCCCTGTGAGTATGTGATATTTCCATCATGTTCCAAGGGCAGAATCTGATTGATGTACAGGACTTTCACAAGCTTGCGCAAGAAGAGTTGCCAGTGGGAAGCCTCAACGACCAGTGACATAGATGGTGATTTGTACTTGCACTTTGATTGACGTTTCCTAAAGTCTTAAACCTGCCTGATTGAAGGCTTGGTTGTATGACCATGTGACAATGACTAGTTACTGTATTAGCCATTTGAAAGCTCCTCTTGAAGCAACCACTCCTGTCTATTGCTGGCTTCATAACCTTGAACAGTCACCGTGTAAGGATGGTATTCGTATTGGAAGTCAGAGCCTTAGTTGGACCCGTTGATTTTTGCCTGGTACCACCCTTTGTGCTACGGTCCAAATGTTTTTGATGAAGATCTTTTGGCGGGGCATCACGTGGGCAGGAGTGGATTCCACAAAGAATCCTGCGCTCAACAAGCGCTTCGGTATTCATGGGTATCCTACCCTGCTGATGTTCGCAACTCAGCTTGGTAGGTCCCGAGGGACCGAGACACCCGCGGAAGCGGAATTTGTATGAATTTGTTGCATCCCGAGGCTAACAGATGAGGGAAAAGAAATGAGGAGGCTGATGGGACAAATTGCCAATGCTTCCCAAATTTGCAAAGATTCATGTTTGAATACTGCGCAACACTTTTTTTTTGCTACAGTTACAATGGCGACCGATCCTTCCAGTCGCTTTTGGAGCAACTTGGATCCGAATTGTGAGCAACAAAAAAAACCAAGCCGATCCGGTTGACACAACACTCTCCAACCACCATGCTAGGCCAGGTTAAGGGTGTTGCCCTGCTTGTTTTGTTTCACCCAAGTCATGTTTTTCCCCACTCTAATTTGGTGTGGCCTTGTGTAGCTGCTGGCTGTTGTTTGAGGTTTGCACAGGGCGGTTGGAGAAACTCTCCCTTGCCAAGGACTTAATCTTGCAAAGGCATATTTTTGAAGCAGAGAAGTGTAGACCGGGTATGGGAAGCTGCAAGCAGATTTGGCAGCAGGGTTTTGCAAAGTCTCGGGAATGAAATCTAATGGAGCAGGTGGTAGTAGCACAAGAGGACGCAGAGCCAACCGTCAGACAAAGTGCCGCCGCAGTGGTTGTTTAGTTCAAACAGGCCGCTTATACTATGTTATAGAAGTTGTTTGAAATGAAGCCATAAGGATGCCTATCAATCAACCAGTAAAATGAAATGTAACAAGAATTTGCACAAAAAACTTAAGATCCCGTGACTCGGAATTCGCTCAAAGGCATGATCCCACCAAGCCGAGATCGAAGAAGTCCTTCAGCGACCAGTTGTGTGGAGCCCAGCTCGAAGGTATCGTGAGTTGAATTTATTCATTCCACCCTTCACTGCAGGCATAGTCTTCCATGGACGGTGTGTGTCCCAGAGTTGGAATGCTGGAAAGGATGTTTTTTTCTTCGAGTTCTCTTTTTGAACAAACATGCAATGGCAACTCTGCCAATGCTTCAGGATGTGTTTTTACTTTATATAATATATGAATATATACAATATATGAATATATTGGGAAAGCCAGCCGGTAGGCTAGGCGAAGTTCCAGCTTGCGATAGCGAGGGTGTGGGGGAGTTCTGGGGGCGCCCTTAGCAATACGACAATCCAGCATACCCAGAAATGAACGTTTTGCGCCTTTTTGTACCACTAGTCAATTCTAGAAAGGTATGATTGGTATGATCCTCCCTTTGGGGAAGATTTGTTTTTTTTTGCCTGGTTGGTGGGTTGGCTGGTTTATGGTTGTAGTTGTTTGTTGTTTGTTGTTTGTTGTTTGTTGTTTGATGTTCACGAAAGCCAGCCGGAAGGCAAAAAAACATGCTGAAACCACTCGCTTCAAGACTTGTTTTTTGTTTTTCTCTCGTTCATCACCTCAGAGTTTGAGGTGAAAGCTGTTGGACTTCTGTTCATTGTAGGTCGTGGCCTTAAGATGATGGAGTTGGAGTTGAGATGCTAAGTTTGTGGAGTTTATGGGGTTAGATCAATAGTTTTTGTGATGTATAAACTAACTAGGGACCAAGGCTTGCCCCTCTCCATATTTGCTGCTTGCCCTACACTCAGCGATTTTCAGGACTTTTCACACACACTTTGCTATGATGAAAGGCGATATATTATTTTGAACTGGGATCCGTCAGACTGAAACGCGGTGTTGGTGACAGTAATCGGGCCATTGATGCACTTCTTTACATGGCTTGTCTTCACAGCTCACGATGCAGAGCAAAATAAGTTATCCATGTAGCCGACTCAGCTAGTGATGGACATCAAGCAGCTCTGACATATTGCTTGATTGAGTGATATTGTTAGACTTGTGGGACTTGTGACTTGTGATCAGGCTTGCACTTGAATCATTTAAACCTAATGATGAAGAGCAAAATAAGTTATCCATGTAGCCGACTCAGCTACTGATGGACATCAAGCAGCTCTGACATATTGCTTGATTGAGTGATATTGTTAGACTTGTGGGACTTGTGACTTGTGATCAGGCTTGCACTTGAATCATTGAAACCCAATGATGAAGAGCAAAATCAGTTGTCATAAGAATCATAAGTTATCCAGTTATCCATGTAGCCGACTCAGCTACTAATGGACATCAAGCAGCTTTGACAGATTGCTTCATGGTTTGCCTACATGGACCGTGTTGATCAAAGGCCTCCAAATCTTGATCCGTTGCTATCCACTGTCTCATGTTTCCGAATATCCCATCGTCCAACGGTGGATCAAAGCAGGTTATGATGTGTATGTGGAAAGAAAGCGTCGTGATGCAAAGAGGGCTGAGCGCAAAGCCGCGGCCGGAAAAGCGGATTGACGACAGGGTGCGAAGTACAGAGTCCGAGGAAAGAAGCTGAAGAGGAAGTGCAAAGGGCTACTATAGCTTTTAAAATCTCACTTGAAGTCGCTTGACACTGCAATTCCCCAGCTCCTGTAATGGGATATTCTCTCTGCGATGCTGGCGGTTCAAGTCTTGCTTGTGAAGCCATAGACATCCAAAGCCATGACTTATCATTCCTGTTGATTGTAACTAGCTGTGCTGCTATATTTCCTAGGATGCCCAGTTTCAGGTTTCAGCAACTCACATTGTGAAGCTGAGGAACTCTAACCATGAATCATGTTGAATTGTAGGACCCAAAGGTCAATGTAAGGTAAGATATCAATATCAATTACATTGGATGTGTTGCTACAAAGACCACAGTTTCAAAGCCTGGTGGCCTGAAATTGTTCCCAGCATACGATGCAATGGCAACCCTTACGGAGCTTACTGTCAGACAAGTTGGACAAGTAGCCCCTCCCTTGAAGCAGAAACTTGCCGGGAAATGCGGCCATAGGTTATGATGTTGGTTGACCATTTCCACCACCATAAAGTCGTCCACATTCCTCACAAGAAATCCAATGGGAGAAGCAACATCCAACTCAATCCAAAATTCCAACTCTCAACTAGTACCTTTGTCACAGAACTCCCCTACTTTTAAATTAATCAATCTATGTTCTTTCTAGGGGCACCAAAAAAACCTATCATTCATGAACCATTGTCCATTTTCATCACTTGTGGGGTGTGACATGTCTGTCACCTAAGGAAGATCGAACAATTCCAGCAGATCATCGACTCCAATGACCAGTCGGTGGCCCGCTTGCGTGAGCAGCTCCGACGCTTGGAGCCGGAGCGTGAACGGCTTTCGGAGCTGGTGCAGCAACGTCAGGAACCGCAGTGAGCTTCGGGAAATTCAGAAAAAATTGGAACTCTCTAAAAGAGGAGATATTAGGTAGTAAAACTTCATTTTTTTTCTGAATATGTTTAGTTTGCAAATTGAATAGACTTACAGGAAAAAGATGTATAAATACTACATGTTGATGGCAGATTGAAAAATCATGAAAAATCCGCACTTGAAATTGACAAAGCGCATCAAAGCGCTTTGCAGGATGACCGACGTAGTATCCACAGCCAGCTAGCACGGCTGGAGGACATGGGCGGGCTTGCCTTTTAAGAATCTCACTTGCTGCACATTCCACGAAAAAAAACCTGGAGGGAAAAAGGTGCAAGATTCTGCAAGATCATAGTCATCATCATGGATAGTCCCGAGAACTTGCTGGTTGGGGTACTGTTATTTCTTTGGACTCTTGCACTCCTGCCTGCCCAAAGGGTTGAACTTGCCAGCAGTTTGTTGAAGATTTGTGTTTCCTGATTAGATTTGCAACTTTGCACGTAGGACTCTTTAGCCACTTTTGGTGCAGAGAGTACACAGCTTGAAACTGCCGCAGAGGACTGCAGATGTTTTTGCCTTCGGTGGAAGAGATGTGTTGGAAGTTCCCAAAGGCGTTTCATGTAAATTTGGATTGGTTCATTACTTGGTGTTTACGCATCTAGTGACTGTACTAGTTGCAAAATTTTCAGATATCTGCGAAGTTTACAAACCATGCCTCATAGGCAAGACTCTTCCCCCCAAAAAAGTGCCCGAAAAGGCTGCGAGGAAGCTTGCTTTATGCTACACAATCCATGGAACCTGCCCTTGCCACAGAATCCATTTTTCTGTGTCACAGAATCCATAAACCTGGACAGAATCAGAGAATCTAGCAGTTTGTGCCACATGTGTCATGTCTACTGACTAATGCCTTGATTCGAGACGTCCGTGCGGATCCACCTGGCGTTGTGAAATGCCATGCTTTCAGGAGATGCCACGTCTCTTGGAACGAATCGCAGTTCCCAGCCAGCCCGGTGATCCGAATGGCTTTCGGCGAGTGCCCATGGAATCTTGGCGAAACCAATTTTGTCGAAGGGTTGGAGATGAAAGATATGAAAGTAGGATTTGATTTTTGTGCATTTTGCCAATCTTCTTTTTGTTGAGATTCTCCGTGGCAACGAGGCTGCCATCGATGTGCCACTTCCCTACTTCGACTCATTGGCAGAGCAGCTTGAGACGAGGGCGGAGCAGGCTGTTGAAAAATGGCAACAAAACCGGGGGTTTCGATATGGGAGGCGGTGAAACTGATGAGATTCAACTCGCTTGATGGGAATGTATGAGGGAATCTCAAAACTGTGCGTTTTGTAGAGTGCAGGTCCAGGTTGAAGAGTGTGATGGCAGGTCTATGAAAGGGTGACAGCTGTTGAGAAGGCTTTGGCCACCTACAACAGACAGGCGGCCGGAGAGGATTGGATTTGGATGTTTTTTTTTGTTGGGGAGAAGTTGATTCACATTTCTGAGCAAAGTTAAGAAGTTGCTGAGACCCCTGCAGGTCTCAGGGGTTCCGGTGGCTGCTCAGATCGAGGCAAGGCCAGTGGTTAGCCTGTTGAAGCGACGCTAGGAATATCAGGTGTCATTGTAGCCACCTGTGATCTTGCCACTGGGGGATTCACATATGTCTAATGTAGACTGCCAAGTGAGAAGCCGGACTGCGTGGCGCAGAGGTTTCAAGTTGGCAACACTTAGGAAACCAGGAAATGTCGTGCAGTTCGAGCACTTGATGAAGTATGTTTTCAAGATACCAATCTGAGAGAGCAAAACCATCAACGTTTCACTTGCGTGTGTGAGCCCTCACTTCGCGAAGGCAGTTGTAAGAAGTGAGTTCCTGCAGTTCAAAGCCATTGCGGCAGAGCTGGCACAGGAGAAGCATAGCATGTTTATGTCGCGCTTTGCCGTTTGCTGCAGGTTTTAGTTTTTTGTTTGGTTTTGTTTGTGATGTTGGTCTTGATGTGTTTTTTCAGTTTCTTTCAGAATGGTCTGTTTCCCAGTATTGAGTGGACCTGCCACTGTCGGTGGAGGCGGGCGAGCGCATCGAGCAGTTGCGGGATGCCGCAGTTCGGACGAGAGGTGCGGGGTGTGTTATGGGCATCTCACCGGTGAGGGATTTTTTTCTGCTCTATATTTCTCGGAGATGAGAGAGGAAAAAATGACTTGGGAGATTTCATCGGATTGTTTTTGTTGCGATCGTTCGCTAGTGAATGCAGTTGAGCTGATCACACGGTAGAGTGATGGGTCTTGCAGGTGTACCCGTTGGCATGCGAGAGCCTGAGGGTTGGTGATTCTGGACAAAGCTCTTTAATCCCTGCCATCGATTCAAAAATCAACATCAGGCTTTAGATTTGTCCCTTGTCTGCTGTCAACTCTCAGCTCGAGAGCCTTGAGGCTTGCCAGGCCAGCTGAGGACGAGAGCCAGCGACTGGCTTTGGGCCTAGACTCTAGACGATGTTTGTCCATCAGAGTGAGCAAGCTGGCACTGAACGCCAAGGCTGCAGCCCGCAATAATCTTGTTGGCGCCGGGCGACTAAGAAGTAAAGCAACAACGGCATTTCGATGCTAAGTGGGTAGGGTTGGTTGGCCGACCAAGGCAAGCACTTTGCTGGGTCCGTTGGCCATGAGCACGTGTTGCTGGCGGAACTTTGAGATTCTTGCAACGTCCTAAGAGCATTTCCTCAGGGTGACCATAGAACTGATCCTCCTCCTCCTCCTCATCATCATCATCATCATCATCATCATCATCATCATC
>DF240083.1:0-77411 GCA_000507305.1 Breviolum minutum Mf 1.05b.01 | reverse complement strand
TATTTGGTGCCAACACCGGCGGAGGAATGTTTGGTGGCAACACAGGAGGTGGCTTGTTTGGTGGCCAGAACACTGGTGGAGGACTATTTGGTGCCAACACCGGCGGAGGAATGTTTGGTGGCAACACAGGAGGTGGCTTGTTTGGTGGCCAGAACACTGGTGGAGGACTATTTGGTGCCAACACCGGCGGAGGAATGTTTGGCGGAAACACTGGCGGAGGTCTGTTCTGAAGTGGCGCCGAAACGTGGTGTGCCACCAAATAGCCTTCCCTGCTCAATCGAAAAATTGCAGTGTCCGCATGTGTCCGCATTGCCTGAAGCTTTGTAGGTGTGAGGCACACTAGCTGAATATTGCTGTACGTCCCAGTTTTTCGTTGTCAAGAGGCAATCTGTTTCGCATTGCCTATGGTGCCATTGGCTTGCAGTGTCCCGGCGTCCGAGCACAACGGTGTGGACGGTTGGTTGACATATCAGGCAGGGAAATTTTGGGAAAAGAGAAGTTATTTGGTGACTTCAGATACAGCTGGATCCAAAAGATGACCTCATACAGGCTATGGCCTTCGAGAGCGATGGCTCTGGGCTGTTCCTCGGCTGATAGACTTTGAACCGGGAAACAACACAGTCAGTGCAGCCAGAAAGAGTCTTTTGAACCTTTGTAGGTTCGAAAACAACGGCAGTGCGTGGCTTAGTGCATGGTGATTGAATGCTACATCATTCCAGTCCGACAAGAATTGTAGCCACTACCAATTCGTAGTAGACTCCTCTTGCGATTCCTTGTGGGATGGCGGAATAGGCATGACTTTTGCATTGCTCAATTGACACACTCTCTCTCTCTCTCTGTCGACTTGCCGAGATATGGAATCCAAGAGCAATGGCACTGCAGAGGTATTTTCATTCTTGTTGTTCTCTTGTTTTTGTTGCTGGAGCCAAGGGATCAAAACAAGGCAAACTAAGCAGATGGACTTGAAACTTGAAATACATTTGCTATGGTTTAGAATCGGGACTTTTGCATGATTTGGAATTTTCAGTGTTATCAAAAAATCTTTGCCTTCCAAAATGCTTGACACATTTGTAGCCAGTGACTGTGGCTGGTGCCAGGCTTTAGGCTTGCTGGGTCGTGAGAGCAATGTTCCTCGCATCTACTCTGCAGCGCAGACCTACAGAGGCTCCTACAAAGCGCTGGTTTTTTCACCACCAACAGCCTGTTTTGCTGTTTGGATGCGCTTGGAACTCTCTATTCATTTTATTTGATCGAAGGAAGTTTAGAAGTCTAACTTCCGATAATATGGACAGTTGTATGGACAGTTGAAAAGCAGACTAGAGAAGTCAAGTCAGAAGAAAGAAGATCAACACGCGAGTAGAGTCACTAGCGCCAAATGTTAGGAAAGTCGCGAATCACTGTGTTTTTTTCAATGTTCGTGGTTCCGGATGTTCGAAAAGTAGGCTCACTAAAGCGGCGGGTGCGGAGGTAGCTGTTCAGCCGAGAAATGAAAAGTGGCATCGCTGTGGCGAGAAGCGCATTTGCAAGTCAAAATGTACAAAACACCTCATGTTCGGAGCAATTTGGGAAGTTCCGAAGTCGAAAAACGGCACGCCGCTGTGGTGCGAAGTACATGTGCAAGTCGAAATGCAAAAAAAGCTGAGGGGTTCGGGGCAATGTTGGAAGTTACGATGTCCAAAAGTGGCACGCGGCTGTGGCGCGAAGCACATGTGCAAGTCAAAATGTACAAAACACCGCTTGTTCGGACCATTTTTTGAAGTTCAGATGTCGAAAAATCGCACACCGCTGTGGCGAGAAGCACATTTTCAAGTCAAAATGCACAAAACGCCGCATGTTGGGACCACTTTTGTGAAGTTCAGATGTCGAAAAATTGGTCAGTTAGAAAGTTAGTCAGTGAATCAATCAGTCAGTTGAGTGCGTTAGTCAATTAGTCAGTTGATCAATCAATGAATTAGTCAGTTAGTCAATTAGCTAATTAGTCAGTCAGGAAGTCAATTAATCAGTTAGTCAATGAGTCAGTTAGTCAGTTAGCAAGTTAGTCAGTTAGCAAGTTAGTCAGTCGCGAAGTCAATTAGTCAGTTAGTCAGTCAGTCAGTCAGTTAGTCAGTTAGTCGGTCAGTCAGTCAGGAAGTCAATTGGTCTGTTCGTCAGTTAATCAATTAGTCAACTAGTCAATTAGTCAGTTAGTCAATTAGTCAGCTAATCGATCAGTCATGGAGGCAGTTAGTAGATTAGTCAATTAGTCAATTGGCTAGTTAGTCAGTAAGTCAATTAGTCAGTTCGTCGGTTAATCAATGAGTCAATTTGTCAATTTAGTCCGTTAGTCAATCAGACAGTTAGTGCTTTGTCATCCGTGATTTACAGCAAGCAATCTCTCCTATACGTTTCCTATGTTTGAAACTTCCGCCACCGCCTCGTGCGGTACTACTGGTGTGTGATGTAAATTTATGATAATCATATACACATATAACATATTTACTGTTACATGTTAGTGATATTGGTGCTTGAGCTTTCAGCCTGGCAAACAAAGAATTCCCTGACATTGAGAAACACACACTTCAAAGACAGGGTGTGCTGAAGCAATCTGTGTAGCTTCAGACTTCCTCCGCAGGTGTTGCAAAAGAACTGCTTGGTAGAAAGGCCATGCGGGAAGATGAAACCATGAAACCGACAGGGGCCATGCAGTACCGACGGGTCGATGAAGTGTATTTTTCATGCCATGTGTTCATGAAGGTGAGAAGATGCTCTCAAACATCCCGTTGGACCAAGCCATCACCAATAGCCATTGCCAGGACCCAGAGGCTGTGCCGCGAGATGTGATGAAGCGAGTTGTGTCCACACAACAGGACAGCCAGCTTTGGATTGCACTCCACAAATTGAGTTCTGACCTTTGAAGTTGCAACGAAGTGTTCTGAATTCCCAGGAAAGGTTCTATGGCTGCTTGCATGAGCCTCGTAATGGAACAATGGCCGTGTTTGGGTCTTGTGCGGATTATGCAACATTTTTGCCTTGGTGAGAACTGAGGTCTTTACCTGGCAACCTGGTCTTTTTCCTCCTTTTCTCCATAGCTGCCGGTTGGCCCAGCCATGTCGCTATTTCCACTGAAGTCGCAACAAAACGTTTGTCTAGATTTGTTTACGATGTTTAACGCAAAGATGCATCACAGCTGAGGTCATTTTGCATGAGGATATCACCAACACTTACATGATTGAGTTGCTTGGCTCATCCCAGTGACGGCATTTTACTTGCGTGTCACTGAATAAAAGCTTCAAATGAGTCAAATGGCAAGATGTGCAACAGTTCAACACATCCTATGGCCGCCATCACCTGACTCTTGGCAAACGTCAACCACCAGGGTCGAAGTCACGGCCGCAGAATCTCCCTCCCAGGTCAGGTCTTCGGACATCTCTCTCAGATGGTGCAGACGACATGAACGACCGAGAAGGAATTTGGAATTGGCCGAGACCTCAGCACCTTTTGTTGTTTGTTGCTTTGTGATGCTCAAATAAATTCCACCTTGACAGGTTGGAATCAGAACTCTTGTGTCCAGCTCAGCATTTGAAAACAAATCATCGGCTTTCTGACGGCTTTCTGACGGCTTTGGCGCCAGTGCTGCAAGCTGTGCCAGCTGTCATTGGACCGAGGCCAAAGCTCTTTGCCCAGACCGACTATCTTGGACAGCCGTGCCTGGACAGAGTTGAAAGATGGCAAAATTTCTGCTGCTTTGAATGGCTAGGAAGCATCTAGAAGCTTTGTCATACCAAGGTATGCCAACAAGACACAGCTGAGAGCTTAGCATTTTGAGAGTGCAGGTACATCTGCATGAGTATTGAGTACATTTTTGAACCACCTAAGATGTAAAATGCTCCTCTTATCTCCTCTTCGAAACCGCATCCAAATCCATTCTTTCTGACACTTTTTCAGCTTGCAGGATGAGGAATTGTTACCTTTTCGTGGATGTTCCCTGACTTTTGTTGAGGTGGAGCCGAGTGCTGACCTACAACCAGTTGGTAGGTGAGCTTCCCGACTCTTTCATCATTGTGCGCTGCTTCCGCAGTGTCCGTGGTTTCGCAGGTCCTGCCATCCTGTCTCAGCAGCGAAGCAACAGGCCGACTTAGCTCCGAGGGTTCGACTTTGATTTCAGTGAGAAGTTTTGAAAGGGCACAGGAAAAAAGAAGTCAAACGTTTGCTACAATCCCACAATAGCTATAAACAGGTGACTCTAGGCTCTCGCATTCTATAGGTGTATTTGGGCGGACTTCAAATTTGTTGTATTCTTGAGAGCTCGAACTCCTTGCCAGGGTGTGGTGCAACGATGGTGAGGGTGTCTCCGGAGACATGTGCCCCACTTCTTCAGTAGCAGCTGCCCACGTACTTGCCTTTCTTTTTTGAGTGTTGACTGGCACCAGATACTTTGAACCCCGAAGATATGATGAAACTGTTTGCTTTCAAACAGGTACTGCTACGACCAGTTGACAAGATCAAACACAGAATTTGGTTCACAGGTGCTCTGACTTTTTGGACAAATGCATCACCTTTTCACAGCATTTTCGTCTGAATTCATTGCTGCATTAAACCTCAAGCTTTTCGTCGCTACGTGGAAGGCCAACTTGCCAATTGCAACACCAACAGCTGGCGAGTATGCTGGTGGTACAAGCACGTGCGGAGCTTGCGGAGCGGAACGTGCAAGAGCAACTCATGCTAACAGCTCGTGTGACCATGGTAATCGACTGAGGACAGCAGAACGGAGAGCCTACTGGGCCCACAGCTAAGTTTGGGTTTGCCTCACGAGAGATTTGGCCATGAAGTCAGCCATGCTCCAATGCTGCAGTGCTGCTATGTAGAATTTTAATTGAAACGTTGAAGTCGAAGTCGTTTCTTTGGATTGTATAAGGACTCAGCATTCAAAGTCCAGCAGAGTAGAAGGCCAGAATTTATGTGTTTGTCACTCTTGTTCTAGTACCCATTTTTCCTGCCACTTGGCACAGCCTTGGTCGAATCTGCAGGCTAGCCAGAACGATCCGGCCAGAGTTTGACATTATGCTCCAGCCTTGGGGATTTGTTGCAACCATACAAAAGCAGCTTTCAGACTGTACCTTCTACTAGTGATGCCGCGTATGAATGTGGAAATACTTTATGATTCTTAAGGGGGACTACTTTCATAAAGGGATTGTTGACCAACTTGTACGCTGTAAATCTTGAAGGGCAAAAAACCATTTTATTGCTCAGCTGTTCAGCCCTAGGTTGCCCGGCGCTAGGAAGGAGGACCGGCAACCATCTTGTTTATTTCTGGGTGGTGGATCATTTGGAGTTTCTCTATGTTTCTCTGCATTTTTTTTGGGCCCCTCATAATGATGAGTGTTCTGGTCTTCCAAATAATTCTGGTTTTGGAGGAATTTTGAACATTTCGGATTCAGGCGATGTCCATTTGCAGGACAATTTCGTGATGGCCATCTACCCAAACACGCCTTACAATCTCACCCAGAAGCATGTAGAATATGTCAAGCAAAAGGAATGGCTTGACGCCATGGCCCCAGTTAGATGAGGATGACTTCAGCATCCCACGAGATGAATCCTTGTTGCCTCAGGCTCATACAAAGCATTTGAGTATCCGAGCTTTGCTGATCAATTCTGAAGTTGGAAGGTCGGAACCTTAGTTGATCGATGGTTCTTGGTGGATTTTGGGGTGTTGTAGTGCTTGTTCCTCACGCATGTCAAACTGATGTTTCTGGCAATTTGGATAGGCCACGCCTGCAGATGTTCTCTTTCAACATTGCCAGAACCTCGATTTCGCGGTAAAAGTGTTTATATAACGGCTTTTCACCACGACAAGCACATGGACATTTTGAAACTTCCCGGGTTTACCGGGATGGACCCAGGCTTTTAGTCGTGGTGGCGGGCTCTTTACCTATGTGAGGATGAACACCATCTTCCTACGGTCCTTTCCTGATGTCCTTATCTTAGTTGACTCACACGCGGCCTGGTACCGTAGGCATCCGTAGGCTATGAATTTGGTTCTGCCAAGGTTGGGACCATCGTGGTTGATATCCTCTTTTGCACCCATTTGTTCATCATTTTTGTGTGAGGACCTTAGTGAAGGTTACAGGGTCATCGGTGAGTCAAACCAACTTCTCTTGCAGTGAATGAAGAAATTGTGCAGTGGATATATAGCAGACAAAATGTAGAAGCTGTGTGAAGCATCATCATTGATCATGCACTTTCCAAACCCTGCAGGGTGGAATTGTATCGACTGGGCAAGTCGGTGGTTCGCAGAGAGGCCAGGCTGAACCGTTCAACAAGATTCCACGTTGAGTCAGATCGAGTCGAGTCCCAAGCCGTTGTTCTGCAGGCAAGAAAGCACATGAAGAAAGGATGGACAATCCTCCAAGCTCTCACAATAAGTGTGGAACTTACTTTTCGAGTTGTTTTTTTGAAATGGCACTTCCAAGCAGCTTGCTGGGTCGTTTTCCTTTCTCCTAAGAGCAGTGCTGCACTGCCGGACGTTGAAAATTTGAACAAAACAGCGAGCACTGTGAGCACTGTAAGCATGACAACTCTAATGACCTGAGTTGGTGGGGTGATGGTGGTTGCTGGCTACATGTACGAGTTTATGCTTCGTGAGGGGCTCGGGTCATTGGATGTGCTGTGAAGCAAGTTCGTTGACCACTGGTGGTGAGCTATCCATTCTAAGGAGATGGTGTGCGAACCACCTTTGAATCTGTTGCAGCAAGCCAGCTCCAGGCGTGTTTTTGCCAAAATCCTCCCGAAATCCAAAGGGGTGACTCCAGTGATAAATCTGGACTCGCAAGCCTTAGGTGCGTATCTTCGGTCAAAATGAAAACTATGTGGACAACTGAAGCTAAAAAAACACTAATGAATATTGGTTTGCGAATCACAATCACTGATACGAAAGGGAAACGTTGCATGATGGACTACTCTGGTTCGCAATTGCATTGGAAGGACGTGCCCGCTGATACGAGCAATGACGGCATCACCTTGATAGAAGAGGCCCTTTGTTTTTGTTTCATGCTGATTTTCTTTGACTTTGTGGCATGCGCTGCAGTCATCACGTTGAAGCCAAAAAAAGTCATCGCGAGGCAGACAATATGAATGATTACATGGCCAATTTCCGAATTGTCACCGGTTTGTGGGAAGCTCAGATGATGTGAGCATGGGTTTGAATTTGTGTTACAATTACAATATTGACAAAGCTCTTGTCTTCTCACTTGTTTCAGAACCAAACCAAGGTACTGCCTACTCTGCATGGTGCGTTTCTTTACTTCCTTCAGTGCCCAACCACGTTTGGCTGTGGTCACGACCACCCTGGAGGTGCTCGATGCAGATGAAAGAGTTGCCTTAACTGTGCAGGAAATGAATGGAAATGATCCGATGTTCATGTTCAGTTTTGAACATGGATCAGATTTGGTAGTACGTTGTGCATGTATACTGTATACTGTATGCTGTATACTATATCTGCATCTTCCCAAATTGTTGAGGAATCCTTTTTATTCATAAGACAGATCAAATTGAGGGTTCCGGGTTCGGCATTTCAAACAGGATCTTTGTAATTTGAAAAGGTCAGTGCTTTCGACATTGTGCACTTCTTGATTGTCTTGGCACCCACCTGGTTGGTCTGGGGCCCACAGTCACAGATTTGCCACAATTCAATTTAACATAACACGATGGTGACATAGATTCACAGCCTGCCTGAGGCTTATGCATTGCTGGAACCTCAATTTTTTCTCTACCAAAACGAGAACTTTTGCTTTGTTGATCCCGAGCCAGTTTCTATTAACTATTACATATTCATTTCTTGCAGCTTTGAAGACCATGAAGATACATGGACCTTCCATCATCCCCTGAGACATGTAAATTGCATGTCATGAGGGAATTCAATCTCCAGTATATACATCAACAAACAACATTTTCTTCGCCGTCTCTCGGGTGTTTTCAGGGCTGGCTGCTTCATTTTTGGCCGGCGAATGGAGGACAAGAATTCGCTGCTGGAGCTTGTGACCTGCGTTCGACCTGAAAAAACATGCAAATTTGACAGGAGTTTGCCACACTGGATGCATCTATTGGATATTGCTTCAAGCTAATGATTGAGGGGGAGTACACCTGGCATTGATTAAGCTATAGCTATGCTTTTTGGTAAGATATACCAGAAAACCTTGTATCAATGAGCTTTGCAGGCGTAGAAGTGATTAATTCCATGTCAGGTTTGACTGGCCATACTACTCCCAAGAGCCTAGCTCTCAGGGATCCAAAAAGAGTGTACTTCCCTTACTTCTGGGAAGTGGATGCCTCAATTGTTGTGCTGAGGCACACCTTCACCACAATGTTTTGGATGTGGACTTTTATGGTTTTGCTGAATCTGATCATGTTGAACCTGGTGTGGAACTTAGTTGAGCTATGTAATCTTGCAGCAGCTTTGATTAGAATTTATCAGATTTCACCAGAAGGTCGGAGGGAGAAGGACAAAAACTCCAGCTTTTAGTAGACATGCATATAAATGCTGGATTACTCTTCCGTTTCACTCCTCATGGGACAATTCATGGGGTGAGAAGATTTTTGTTGTTCCATGGCCTCAGCATGGTAGGTCCTTGCTATCATCTTGGACGTGTATGGCTCCATCCGACGTGAAACGGGGAAAAGCGAAACCGCGTGGGGTGCCTGAGATGTGGGTCACAGACCGTTGGTTCAGTGCTGCACATTGGTAGGTGAATGAAATCCCTGAAAAATTTGGAGGTTGGAATATGCTCAAAAGTTGTTGTTCTCAGGTTTATATAATGATATTTTCATATATTTTCTAAGTAATATATACTTGTATGTATTCTATAATGTTACATATTACGAAAAACATAATACTGCACACAAGGATACACACGATACACAGAAATGCCACCTTCGCCAAGGTGGCTCACCTTGTGGCGCATGCTGCTCCAGCTCTACCGCCACAGGGTATGGGTCAATAGCACGCAGCTCCTGCAGGCCCTGCCTGACATGCCAGATGAGATCAAGGAAGCAGACCTTTTGGCCACTTGGATTGGATTGATTTAAAGGCTGGACGTCCAAAGTTCCTCACCTCAAAAGGTAGCGTTTTAGGAAGGGAAATCCCCCAAATTTTCAGGAAAATCTAGGTTGGTGAAATATGATAATTTGGCCAATTGAAGGGAAGTTTTACAGATGAACATAAAGGAGACGTGGGTGCGAATTGATATTACAACATGAGTTGAACACAGTTCGCCTTGGAGTGCTTCTACATGATTGCACCTTACATCTGAAACAAAACACTTCGCTTTGGAGCAGGAAGTGTCCGAGTTTCGTCACGCTGAGGCCACATTTCCCAACATTTGCAAAGTTCCTCCCTCAGGTTTCAGATAGGCGGAAAGTAGCAAAAGTACTCCAGAGTCGAAAGCTGTTGACAAGTCAGTTTGGATCCTTGCCATTGATCTTTTGCTAAGGAGCAATTGCACATTCTCATGGAGGCGTGTCTATTTCAGGCACAACCTTTCTATGTGGGCCATGGGTTAGCAGCATAGATTCGACCTGACTTGTAAACTCAAAACTTGTGGACCAACTTTCTGGGCTCAGATTTCAACTTCTAGGATTAGCCATGGATGGACAGGTCAGTATGGACGACATGGCTGCAGCTGATGCCCAAAGGTGCGAAGTGTTTTGCAAATGAAAAGATGCGCAGAGATTACTACTGCCCTCTCCTGAACAATCCCCTGGTCAGGGCTATGAAGATGGCCTTGTCCTGCAAATTGGCCATTGATCAGGCAGAGGGGATGAAGGAGGGGGAAGTCCGGAGAAACAAGACCCCATCAAGAAACACGAAAACTTTTGGGCATTTTGGGCATTGTGTTCATGAATCATGAGATTGGTATGGTGATGCGAGGATGGTGAGGGTAGTCTGATGAGCACTGCGATGAAAGTTTTGGATGGCTGAAAATTGGGAATAGCGCATGAGTGGGCAAAGTTCTTCATAGACATGTAAACCCTCAAGTCCCCAGCCCCAGCCTTCTAGCCATTTTTTCTCCCCCCCACCACTCCATCTGTTGTGTAACATCGACCATGTGTGCGAGTCAAACCAATGCGCAAAAACACCGAATTGTCATGGGTCGGCAATGACACAAGCAGTGTAAACTTATGCTCCTCGTGACCATGACATTTGCGACCATGAGAGTGTAGAAAGCTCTTGTATTATGACCGTGGTGATTGAAACATACTCTACTGAAATTGACGCGCCGGCCGATGATCATTCTGCTGCTGCTGCTGCTGCTGCTGATGATGATGATGATGATGATGATGATGATGATGATGATGATGATGATGTGATGATGATGATGATGATGATGATGATGATGATGATGATGATGATGATGATGATGATGATGATGNCTGCTGCTGCTGCTGCTGCTGCTGATGATGATGATGATGATGATGATGATGATGATGATGATGATGATGTTGATGATGATGATGATGATGATGATGTTGATGATGATGATGATGATGATGATGATGATGATGATGATGATGATGATGATGATGATGATGATGTTCCATGAACAGGGACATAGTGACATAGTCAAATGATCTTACCAAAGTTTTCTGTTCAGGTGACCTCAACAGTGGAAAGCTCAGCTTGATACACCCGACATGTCATGTTTATTGGTCACACCCTGGAAATCCAGGATCCAATAAAGAACGGTCTTTTGGACCATGCGATGGGATTGACAAACACCAGGTCGCAAAGTATAATTACTATTACCGAAACCTTTCTGGGAATAGAGACAGTATAGAAATTTATATATCCGCAGAAGCAAGTTTGATCATATCAATACAAGAATTCGATACCCTGTAAGGATCAGAAATCAAGTATATACAGTGCAGCTTGATGCAGTACGCTACGCCCCGAGGTCAAAGCACTGCATGAAGGTACCATAGAGACAGGTGGTGATGACAAACCTGGCTCAGTATGGGTGTGGGGTCCTGGTGACAAAGTAGGAACGATGAGCACAGGCCATACGATCAAGAGCCAACAGCAATTCTTCTTATCCCATTGAAAACCTCAAAATAGATGGTTTTTGAAAATGAGATTTTCTCCTTCAACACTATCCCTTTGCTGTGACGCAGTGATCGGTCTTCGGTCCGCTTTTTGTATTTACCCTTATCTTCAGGTGAAGAAGCTGGCGGATGAGATGGCTGAGCAGAATCACCTCATGATGTCAATGCCTGAATGTGTCATTAGAGTACATTTAATTACTGGATCCATTTTTCGGAAGGAAACGACTTGCTTGCCAGGAAGTTGCAATCAAAGCTGAAATTGGTGGAGAAACAATGGGAGGCATGTACCAGATGTTGAAGTTTGCTAAACCCCATGGACTGAAGTTGGGACTCTGCTATGTATGCACTTGTTTCTGCAGCGTGGTAATATGGTATCATTTTGGTATCAAGACATCACAAACCTGTGTTTTTTTTACGCGCCAGGTTATCCTGGAGAAAGAGTCATCCCGCCTTGGGATTCACAGGGAAAGCAGGGAGAACCTGCAATTTGTGCCGTGTATGGCTGCAGTGAGGACTTTCCAGAGAAGTCAGATGCGTTGAAGGGCCACATGTACCAACGGATGGCAATGCGCCAACTGTATGACTATCGCTGTATGATTACAACACTTCAAGAATCATCCCAGTCAAGTGCAGCGGAGGGTTCAAATCCTTTGGCCTCAAAAGTCATGATGCAGTTTTCGAAACATGCCAGGGCAGAGGAAGACATTGAGAAAGACGAGTAGTGCAGCCGGACGAGCAACATAGGCTGAGCTGCTTCTTTTAGAAGTTAGGAGACTTGAAGCATGCTGTCAAGGCTGTCCATTGTCACCTTATATATACCTCTCCCATCTTTTGTCGGGTTTGCCCCCCTCTGTCACACTTGAGCACCGACGTAACCTGTCATTACCGCGTTCCCTTTGCAGGTGGCGTTGAATCGCACGGCGCTCATTCCTTTCCCTTCGCCGAATGCAGCCTGTAGCAGCCCAGTTGATGCCAGGATTGAACCTGCGTTTTGCCCTCCAAAGTCTCCTTTAAATTTTAAATGCATCCCATTGTTGTGGTTCAAAGGGTATCGTGATATCGTGTTGAAGTGGTGTTTTAGTGGGATAGGCACATAGAACTGACTGTGCGTCTTGACCTGTGCGCATGTCGCATGGTTGGAGCCCAGCGTCTGAGCCAGGGAGAGTGACAAAGAAATGATATTTGATAAGCCTATGATGGGATATAAAACAAATTGAGATTTGACGAATCAAGAAACAACATGGATCCATCATGCATCCCTTTTTAGGTTATGGCATGGAAAAAGATAAGAAACAAACATGAAGGAATTTTGCAACAAAAAATCAAATGTTTGACCCTTTGCCTGGCTGTGCATTCTCTGAAGAGATGACGCCCAGACACAATGGCAAAACTTTGTCATGTGTTTGTCAATGCTTGCCGGGTCTGAAGTAGTTGTGATAAGTTGTGACGCAACAGGCAGATTTCACCACAATTAAATGCTACACCCGTTCGCTTGAAGCGAGTAGCAACAATATTGCTAAGGGTGCTAGGTGTGAGTACGTGGAGATTGCGGATGCCATGAAAAGAAGCTTGGAGGAGGTGACGTGCAGGACAGCCAAACTGTACATTGGCATGGCCGACTCAAACCATGGTGGACAGCACCGTAGCTGTTTGATCAGATCCCTGTGTTCCATGGCATGGGCAACTCCTTGGAGGCCTGCAGTAAGCATTGCAGGCAGGGTAAAGACTTGGAAGCCAAACGCTTTATGGATTTAAGCCGAGAGAAGGATAATTTTTGATTCAATATTTTTGACATGTCCATGTCATTCTATTTTTCCCGCAGTTCTGGATGGAAATGATATGAAAAACGCTTTAGATGAGTGCTATGAAATGATGGAACATCATAAACATACAAAATACAATAAACATCAATCAATATCAATCGCAACCAATTCACAACCAATTCACAAGGCAACATCCAGAAGTCTTCCTTAAAAAGGTACATCCTCTCATGACTTCCAGGCCTGAAATTGGTGTGGATCTCCAGCCTCGACCAACTCCAGGATCTTGTAAGGCATGCATGAGATTGAAAATCAGTGCTATATATACGTATATATATATATATACAGATATATAGATTTGTATGAACATTTGTGCATATTTTGATTATTTTTCCATGTGTTTTGTGTATCTGTGGACTAAGTGATGGCAGAAATAGCTTTGATCATGAATGAGCCGGGTCCAGGGCTCTCAGCAAGTCTACTATGCAAGCTCAACAGGCTCGTCCAGTTGATGTTGTTGCTTGAATGCCAGATGTTGGATCGCGGTTTCAAAATCGTGACACCCGAGTCTGTTTGTCAAATGTCCCAGAATTGTGAGCCTTGTCATGAGCCTTTCGCATTTTGGCAGGACTCGTGTACGCCGCAGAAGGAAAATCCATCGTTGCGGTCTGAGTTGGATCATTTGTCACATCAATCAGGTGAAGAATAGAAACTAGTAGAACTGCGTTTGAAAAAAATAATCTCAGGATACACTGACATTGGTCTTTTTGATAAAACTGGTGGTCTTTTTTGGTTTCTGGTTTTCCCACCTTTTTCAGCCCGCTTTGGAAGCCGAAAGCCGATTTCGGGTCGATTTTCCTGGTTTCCAGGTGGCGCATGCAGCTTCAAGTGGAGACATCGTACAAAGTTACGAAGGCGCCGGTAACGGGGTTTTCGGTGGCGTTTACTGTAGATGGCTTTGGTGTATTCTTTAGCTACGGGTAGCTTGATTGATTTAGCGGACCCGCGTTTTCATCTAGCTCAATCAGGAGAGAACTGAAGGATTTGAGCCACCCAGACAGATGGAAGGTATATGATGGTATATGATAGTATATACAGTATGCAGGGGACGAATATACATGTATGTACATGTACATAGTTAGCATTCTCCGATCCCAGCCAAAAGATATGTAAAAGACCATTTCTAGGCCGTACATCTATGAAAATAAAATGAAGAAGATGGGAAGCAACGTAAGCAGTTATACATCAACGATACAAAAAGACTGTTCGGCTTCAAGAGATATACCGATACTTTTCCACATTGATTGACTGTAGTATTTGCTCATTTTTTGAATAAACAGATTGCAAGAGATCTGAGATACTGTAAAATAGAGTATATTTGTATAAATGTTCTTCAAGAAACACCAACTCCTTCAGGAGTATTTTTCAGTAAGCATAGTCATTAATCTATTTTTCTTTAATTTGCTTGCAAAAGAAAAGCGGACTGTAAGAAAGAAACAACACATATTTTCCATGAATACAGTATACACAAATACAAATACACATATGCATAAACATGTACATATACCTATACCTATACTTCCACTTATATGGGCATTTGACGTATGACGTTTGACGATGTATGACGCATGACCTACGATCTATGACATTTACACATACATATGTGCACGATGTATGAGGTCTGACGTATGAGGTAGGACAGTATGACATATGACATATAGATATAAGTACAAATGTACATATACCTACACCTGTCCATGTGTACACAAACATATGTACATGTACATATACATATGTACATTTGGATATGGACATATACATACGGACACATACTTATGCATGCAATCCAAGTATACACATATACATACACATATTCACGTTTCTATTCATATCAATTGACATATACATATCCGTGCTCCATGTCTTCCATTTTAGACATAGACATATATGTACACACACATACATATACATGCGTATGCACACATACAAACACAAACGGACATGTAGATATGATACTTTTACACATATTCACACATACACATATACACAATGAAAGCGGATGACTTGCTCAGGCCACTATGGCACTAGTGGGGCAAACACCTAAAACAGAGGGGGAAGAATCACCCTAGTTGATAGGCCCTGATGCCACACCTTTTTCAGCCAAGACTCATCGGAAGATGCACCTATGCGCATCTGAGATCTGTTGAAAAACAGCATCCCCCCCACCCACCTTTGCTTGTCAAAGGCTAGGATTACTACTACTGGTATCGAGGGTTGTCATCTATACTCACCAGCAACCGCAAACAAAGAAAACGGGGGAACACATTAAATCTCGTCCTCACCACACACCGGCACATTTTTGTGATGTGTGTTGGAGTGCGTGCAAACTGTGCCATCTTCCAAGTCCTCTGGTACTTCTAGAGGTCCCAAACCAAGTTGCTTGCGACGCCGGGCTGATGCTCGATTAGCATCTTCCACTATCCGCCATCGCTGCCGCATTTGGTAAAACAGCTGCAGTTGTTTGAACTCGTTGGCTTTTGTTAAGCCATTTGCAAGCTGTGCCTCGCTATGTACCCATCTAATGACTACTCTATTACGTGTTTGAGCCGACTTCAAAGCTAGCATCTCGATGTCCGTACGCTTTTCCGCCCCTTTTATAGACAGCGTCTCCGTTTCAAGTTTGTCGTACACGTTTCGGGAATCCGTAATTAAACAGCCACCGACCCTGTTCACCGTTTCGTTTGCGTTTCTCACATCAACCGGGTTTCCTAACATCTCACTCATTTGAAATCTGGAGAAAAACAGGTAGTCTTCACCGTTAATTGCAGCCACCGCTTCAGCTGCCCCAGGACTCCTACATTTACGATCAATCTTTTGGGAATGCCAAGTAACGAAGCTCACATCCTTACATTCACCCTCAAGCAATTTGTTAGAAGCAGCGGCCACCACAATCCCCTGAGTGCTTGATCCATCAGGTCTGTTCTGTGAACCGGCATCCACCCAAACATACAAATGAAGCTCATCAGGGGGAATACTATGTATCCTCATGTGGTGATCTTTCATGTCTTTGACCTTGTCCAAAAGCTTGTTACACCGAAGAACTGTATCAATGGTGCTGTGATTCACTTCAGATAACAGGAAACTAACCTCAGCACTTTGTTGTGCATGCCATGAAATACCACCTAACAGAGCTCTCAACTGGGTCTTTTCCCAAGGATCCGTTTCAGAATGTTTGTCTTTCTTTCGTTGGGCCCGAAGATTGATATACTTCAAATCAGTCACATACTTCTCTTGAGACAAAGAAAAGGAAAAATCCGCCAACTGTTCCACTTGAACACCGCATTGAGTAAATTTCCCATGCTCCCAGTCGCTCCAGCGATGCTCTTTCTTTATGCTCTCGAGGATGGCGCACCAACCGGGATGATTTTCATCCCCTGAAAATAAGAAATCGTCGACATGTGCTGAGATGATGCCCTTTGTGGTACCATCTACCACGTAGACCCAGCAACAAGGGTCGCTCCAGCATCTTTGAAGTTGGAGACGGCTAAAACATTCACTGACCGACCGGTACCATTCTAGGGGAGCATCAACCAGACCATAGCAGGCCTTTCGAACTCTCGTCACCGACTCTGCAGGGATCTTCATTCCTTCGCAGATCTCAGGACTTGGGATGCAGTAGAGCTCACCTGGATAAGGACGGCTTTGAAGAAAAGCACCACTCACATCTCCCTTCCTCATCTTATGTTTCAAAGAAGCGGCCAGTTGCATCTGAAGCTGCCTGGTCTGTCGAGTGGTTGTGGGAGAATGTGTGGCTCGTTGCTCATAGCATGGATCTTGGTAGCCCAAGAGCACTGCCCTTGCCTTTGCTTTCTTGCCACCGTCCTCCTTGTACTTCCAAGTGAGGATCCACCTCATTCGCACTGCTTGTTCCTTTGACGGCTGGAGGTGTGTAGGTATGGCCTCAAAGGCCTTTCCTGTCAAGAAGTTCGTTACTTCGACTGCTTTTGCTGAACGGAACTGTGCACGTTCCTCTTCAGACAAGTTCTTCTCATAGACCTCGATGCCAGTCCTCTTCCGCAAACTGTTGGTGAAGAAGCCAAGCAGGTCGTCTAGTGCTCGTTCAGAAGCTGCTCGTGTCGTAGGCATCTGGCTTCGAATGCTTTGCCTTCAGCAGCCGCTGGTTGTTGGTCCATTCTAAGAAAGCCCGCTCAGCATCAGCCATGCGAGTAAGCTGCCGCGACATCTCACCCGAAGCATTCTCTACTAAGAGGTCAGGGCTACCATTGTCTCGAGTGGGGAAAATTCTACTACAGGTATCTGGGGCCCTCCCTAAAGCATGTTGAATGGGGGAGTATCCCCTAACCATTTCCCTATTGTTGAAGACTCGAGTGGCTTCCGCCAAAAGGTCACGAGGCTCCAAATCGGGGTGGTCTTCAACAAGCTTAGACATCACATTCTTGGTTCCCTGAATAGCCTGTTCACAAATCCCCAACTTCCAATGGGCCTCTCCAGGAATGATGTCAAGATAGATGTTCCTACTGTCACAAAACTCCTGAACATGAGTGCTCCTAAAGGTTCCATCAGGATCAACCCTTAAAACATGGGGGTTCCCAAAATACTGCAACCAACATTCTTGAAAAGTGGAAACAAACTGAGCAGCGTTGACATGACTACGTTTCCCAGAAGCCACCACTCGACCGACACGGAATCGCGAACCCTCGTCCACCACCATCAGAAACTGGACATGTTCTTTCGTTTGGGGGTGTTCCCAATGGCCAACATCCCCAGAAACAGTGGACCATTTTGGGGGGTGAGGTTCAAGTGAGGCAAATGGCCTCGGCTTAGGTCTACCCTTTTCTTTACAAACACACTGCATTCAAACTTTTCGGCTTCTTCGATGATTTCAGATGAAACACCCCTACGTTTCAGAGATTGAACCAAATGTTTGAGGGGACCATGACCCGTAGCAGAATGTAAAAGGTACAACCGCCTACGTATCTCTTCCTTCGACAGCCCGTCGCCCAAAGAATTTCTTGAACCCTGTGCCACCAAACACTCCGAGTCACCCTGGATTGCACTCTGTGCAAGATGTGTGCAATGCCCACATTGAAGCGGATACCCAAACTCTCCTTTGGGGGGACAACCACAAACCGTTCCCATACCCGTAAGTTTTTGGGGTTCAACCAATCCCTGAAGTTCCTTCTTAAGCTCATCGGGGTCATTCCCTTGGAGGATGGCCTGACAAACCCTACGAGCAAAAGTTGGGGTGTAGTAAGCCGTTTTTCCCGTAAGAGAACCCTCACACTTCACATGGTTTCGTTGTTTGGGGCATCGACATGGCAAATCCATCCGTTTGGCCAACAGTTTGGAGGTGGTCATCAACTTCCATCCCTTAGAAATGACTTCGCCTTGTTCCGTTTTCAAACCAACCTGACACCCACGAACTATGGAAAAATGCGGCTGGTGTTTCTCAATCAACTTCTGAATCAATGGAAGGCGCCAGGCTTGGCATGACTGTGACCATTCCCATGTGACATCAATTCCCTTTTGAACACAATACGTGTAAATGATGGCACAACCAACATAATGTTTCATGGCCTCCTGTCGTTTGGCTTGAAGGGCTTCCTTTTGTTCGGGGGTTCTTTGATTAATATTCTGCATCACCGAAAAAGGACCACAAATTGGGGACAACCAAACATGTTTGGGGTTCTCAACATCAACCTCATGAATCACCTTGCGAATGCCTTGATTGGTTCCTAAATCATACTCGTTGAACAGCGAGCACCGCTTGTATGTTCTGTCACTGCCGGTGAGTTCTCTCATAGTTTCTGAGAGGATACTGTTGGGAGAACATGCAACTTCCAAAATCTGTACGCGGTCGTGGGAAACAAGTGACTCAAAAGTCGACGTAACTAAAGATTCAGCTTGCCAGGCAAGTTGCCTTGCCTTTGGCATTGGAAGTGGTTCCCACTTCCCTGAAACATCCACTGGGGACGATACGAGTCCCTCAAAAGTTGCTTGCTTCTTTACAGCCCTCTCACTCTGGTCTCCTTGCTTCAAGGGTCGACCTCCACATAGGAGCCCATCGAAGAGGTCTTCTCGTCCTCCTTGCGCTCGATCTTCTTGTGTGGTCGCTCTGTCTTCAGGTGATCCACTTCCTCCTTAAGAGAGTTGCCAAGGTCTCCGCCATCTGCTGCAGCAGTGCCATCTGAGAACTGCTCACACTGGCGCCTGACATGCGATCTGATCCTGGTGAAGGATGGATCTTCTGGGTCTCCTCGAGCTCCTTCACACCCTTGATCCTACTGGCCTATTGGTTCCTGTACTCTCTATGGTGACCTCCCTTTCCAACACAGGCTTTCGGAAAGAGAGGAGTTGTCCCTACAGGAAAACATCTATAGACCAGGGACGGGATGGGCAGAGCTTTTGGCCTGCTCAAACCAGTCGCCAGTCATTGGCAAAAGTTGGTGTCCCGTGCTGGACCTCTCAAGCTTGATGATCTTCTTGTCATTCAGCTTTCTAAAGACCAATAGGTCATGTTCAAAGTCGATCACTGCTCCTAAAGAGCGCAGCGACTCAATAGAAAACAAAACTGGACCCTCGCCCTTGTTAAGAGCGTGCACTCTCACTTCGCCTTGCTGTCCATCAGCCTTCACTTCCAAAGCAACACTGGTCTCGGGAGGAGTTCCCAAACCCAAAGACGGGTCAGGTCCAGGTTGGTGACCCCACTATGGCCTGTTCTCTCGAAGTTCAGGTGCATGATCTTTTCTAGGGCCACGACTGAGCCCAAGGTCTTCGTTGCCCCACCATCCACCACAGCTTTGCCCTGCTCCACGGCTTCACGAGTTGAGATGCCATAGTTGGTGGCAAAGCTGGACTCATCTTCATTGCTGTCCTTCTCCACAAAGCAAACAAAGGGTGCCGACTGTGTTTCGGCTGAAGCAGCTGACGACGCCGGCTTGGGGCAGTTTGCCACCTTGTGATTGCCTCCACAGCGAAGGCATTGGATTCCAAAGTTCTTCTTCTCGGACTGATTGCTGGATCTGAAGGAGGTGCGAAAGTACTTCCTGGACATCCGCACCTGGTGCTGTTTGTTGCGAGCTTCCTTCAAAGTCTTCCGGCCCTGTTCTACCATGGCCAAAGCCTCTGGGCCTCGGCTTCTGCTTCCCCAAGCAGGGCCAGGCCTTCATCATTGAAGTCCTTGGGACCAACCACTGCCTCGAGTTTGCATGTCTCTCCTCTTCAGGTCCTCATCTGACCACTGTGGGCCACACGGTCATAGGTGAAGTCGTGCTTCAAGGAGGAGACGATCATGTTGCGCTCGGCTGTCTCTAAGTTGGCATCTTGCAAGAGGTACCAACCCTGAACGAAGTCAGGAAGGAGTTCGGGGGCTTCCTCCTTCCAAGCAGCCACCTGAGGAGTCTCCCAGGATGTAGTTCGATGGCTATTGGACCACCACTCTGACTGTGAGCTCCCATCCCAGTTCCAGGCTGAGTTGTTCCATCGCCAAGATCTCACAGACTGCCAATCTTCATCTTGACCGGCATCTGACTCATTTCTTTCTTCTGTGTCTTGTCCTTCGGGTTATGGAGTTTCTTCTACATCTCCAGGGGTGGCTTGTCCAGACCCTTGGGATCCGGTACCATGTCCATGGTACCTGGACCATGGGTCATGCCATTCGTAGTTCGTGGTAGTAGGTCTCGTCCATGATGTAGTGCTACCCGAAGCATCCTTGCCGAGCACCCGTAGCATTCCTTGCTGTGCTCTTGCATAAATCTCCGACTTCCTCGTGATGTAGTCATTCATGTTCTCACCTTTTCTCCTCTTTGAGTTCTTGAAAAACTTGTTCAAGTGCTCGGTGAGCTCGGGCATCTGAGGGAGCCCCAGCTGGGCTCGGAGGTGTTCCAGCAAAGTGCGAACACCCCCATTGTACGACACCCACTCTGCATGGCGTCCAATTGTAAACCTCCGGGCTGATCCGGTCAATTCTGTGATCAACCTCGGAGCACACAAGTACCTCTTGTGTGTTGCTATTGATTGCTCTCAAAGGAGCGCCATCTCCTCATACTCTTGGTATGAGGAGGAATCCCCATCCCATATTGGCACACCATCCTTCGATTTCTCGACCTGACGATGTCGATCCGCCATCGCTCTGTTGACGGCACCCCAGCGGTCAACAGCTTTTCCCTGGATCTCCGGCTCAATCGCCCGCCAATGGCAGGCTCCGCTACCGTGAAAGCGGATGACTTGCTCAGGCCACTATGGCACTAGTGGGGCAAACACCTAAAACAGAGGGGGAAGAATCACCCTAGTTGATAGGCCCTGATGCCACACCTTTTTCAGCCAAGACTCATCGGAAGATGCACCTATGCGCATCTGAGATCTGTTGAAAAACAGCACACAATATACATATTCACGCATACACTGACACAGGTTCTACACAAACACACAATGTACATACACACAGATAAAGATGTATGTATATAGATACAGCTCTATAAACACATAGATACATTTATATACATGTATACACAAGAATTCGCACAGATATACACATAAACATATATATATATGTATACATATATATACACATACATATACATCTAAAATATTTATATCTATATACATTTGTACATGCAAATTCCGGTTCTCCATGCTTTTTTGGTGGTGCTTGGAGGCCACTTGGGTCCTGTAACTTGCCTTCTCCTTTGCGTTGGAAGTCATGAGGACTGCGCACACCTCGGTGGGCTGAAACGGAGCATCCCCAAAAACGAAGTCTGCGAAGTGGCATGATGATCTCAAAGGAAGATGGGAGGGTTTGAGCAATTGAAGATCACTTTTATGACCTCATTATGATGATGTCGTGCACTTCATTGAAGGGGGTAAAAATTGGGACACCTGAAGCTGTGGACTTTGGAAGGTTGGAGGAAACAGATTTCTTTATATTTCCACATGTGTTGACACATTTGTGATATCAATCACAATGCACCAAGTGCTCCAAGACCTAAGGCAGCATGTTGTTCAGTGGCTCTATAGATACTACTGCACCAGACTTAGTCAAATATGTGTGTCTTGCGGACTTCATGACTTCATGTGCTGACATTTCATGCAAATCCTTGTAACTAGGTCAAATGCTGGGATTTAAACAGTTCCGGCCTTGGACTGCGAACTTTCAACTGATGGCTTTGCTTCAGAATTTCCTGGAGGTTGTACAGTTGTCGCCACTTTGGAGGGCCATTGTGGTGCAGCTGTTCACTCAGACAGGAAGTCTCTACATATTTCATCAAATGAAAATAGTAGCCCTTTGAAGAGCCAACAATGGGCCAATGTTTGAGCATTGAGGTTTGGGCTTTGGCACAAAAGAGCTCATGTATTTTCAGCTGCTCAGAGGATTGCACCATAACGTTTGGAGCCTGGGATTTGTGGCTTCCCCGTTTGGAACAACGAAAAAAACTCACCAACGTTGAAACAACCACCGAGGCGTTGGTGCCAACGGCGTTTAGTCAAGGTGCAAAGCTTCAAAAGTCATAGTCCTGCCTGGGGTCTTGGAGATTGGGAGGTGAACAAGGCTTCAAAGTCTCCTGAATCTGATCTTTTATGGTATAGTATCAAGGGTAGAACAATCCCTGCTTCACTATTTTTTTGTATCTAAATGTGTGATCATCGTTTCTCTTAGGCTTTACGACTGGGAACATTTCTGCTGTTTTAGAAATGTTCACATGCTGTTTTAGAAATGTTTGAAATAGACAAGGAAAACAAGCAGGACAGGACTCACCATGTCAGGAATTATGAATCGCTTTCTCCCCTTTGTGTTTTGCATTTTCTGCTCTGTGAATTGAGGTTCTCCTTATTCTGGGGCTGGAGTTAGACAAGCTCGGCGTGAGTCTTTGCAGCGGCTTGTGTCTCAGCGACTCGGAAGTACGTCAATGATCACAGATTGGTTTGGTATTTTGACCAGACACTAGTATATATACGTGACGTATATCTGGCTATTTTCCATCGTGCTCAAAGTATTTGACAGAAAGTCAAGCTTGTTTTTTTTTCTGAATATATAATACATTTTGGTAGAAATCCCAAACGGACATCGTAGACATCATCGGTCGAGTCATACCTGGCAGCGTTTTTTGGAAGGCTCCATGGATGGGACAGTGCAGCTTTGGCACGATGATGGGACCTTGAGGTGGGGTCCCCAATGATAGGATGATAGGAACTGATGATCCTGATGCAATAGATGTAATGGATGTTCAAATGTTCATCATCATTCTGGCAAGTACGTTTTTTAATTTTAGATAGTATGATTTTTTTTGATGATTTATTCTTCAATTTCTTTAGGTATCTAAATATCATTTGAGCATCTTGGCAGTGACTATGGTCTTTCACCATGATTGAGTCAACCAATTGGGGTTAATCGCGTTGGGTGTACTTGTTTAGCTGGGCTCTAAGCAGCTAGTCCCTCCTTTCTCCACCTTGCCATATGCAGCTTTTCTGAATCCATCCAACATCAATGCACCATACATATACATTTATATATATATATATTTATATTTATATTTATATTTGTATTTATATTTATATTTATATATATATATACATATATATATAGGGTGGACTAAGTGGGTCCTGTGAACCGGATCTGGCTACAGTTCGATTGTAGTGCTTGTCACGGTCTTTCCCCGCGCCTGAGTGGTGTTTGCAATATGATGGCCTCCAGGCATTCAATGAGCCATCACAAGGATTCCTTGGGCGTGAGGGTGTCAGCATTTAGTCGGCCTCAAGGCGCTACAATTCTCACATTCTCAATAGCTACATCGGATTGATATGAATATATCAAATGAGATTTCAAGTCACCCAATTCAAAATTACCCTACCTACAAAAAGCCGAGTGGAGGAATAGGAAAAAGTATGAACAACTGTGTTCAGTATTACCACTGTTACCGTTCCTATTTCAATTTCGATTGCACCTGTCGACAGGAGGGAATCACCTGCATGATCCTTTGCAATCCGCAGGACTCCGAGGCGCTTTGCGTATATTTGTGCATTTTACGGTTGGATGCCTTACTTGTGACCAAAATGCCACACCTGGGAAGCTGCGAAGGCCCAGACTGCGAAGTTCGACGGTCTTTTGGTGGGCTCACGAGACGGCAGGATCAGCCACTGGAACCTTGAGGCGCTTGCATTGATCAGTTTTGCGGTGTTGGATTGTTGAATTGCTTTTTGGTGTGTGAAAAAAAACCGAGAGATGTCACGGTTTTAGATTCACCTTTGGGTTGCCTCGATATTTATCGGATGTGGTTGGAGACGGTGTAAGTTTCCAACTGTGTCCTTTCTGGCGGCTGCCAGTCGGGCGACTTATGCAAGTGCCTACATCATGGCGATTGGGTCTTGTGCTTGCTGGAGGTGGGGGATATGCTATGGCTATGACTGCTATGAGGTACCAGGTGCTTGTAGATGGTTGCAGTGAATCAGTGAATGCTCCAGGCACTTGGATCATGGTGGACAGGGTCACGTGATTCCAGCATCAAGCGTGCTGGCCTTGAGACTGGCCAATCCATCCTGCATCCTCTGAACACTTTGAAGAGACTGGCCAGTGGACTGAGGGTGGGATCCAACAAATGGTCATTTGTTGACAACGCTTCGCGGGTAGGGGCCCTTCCCAGTGATAGAAACTTCCCCCCAAAATCCTGACGTGCATGCGTTACCTGGGACCAGGCATCAACTTGGAGTCAACACCTTGCTGCACTATTCAGCTGGAACCTTACTATGCCTGGACAGCTCCGACAGGACAGAAAAGTACTCGTAGTTTATTAGGTATCATTGATACTCGTTTAGCTCCAGAAAGATCCCCGAAGAATCTTCATCAATCTTCCAGGTTTCGTTGACAGACTCATATCACTTGTAGCTTATTGATCTCATTGTGCCATAGATTTGGCAGCTCAATTTCAATGGAGTCTCCGACAGGGATCCATCTTGAGTGGTTCTGCAGACCGCACGGTGAAACAATGGCATCCTGTTGATGAAGTTGTGTTCGGGTGCTCAAGAGCAGTGAGATTGTACACTGAACAAGCTGATTGAAGAACATGTTATGTAAATTGATGAGTTGAATAGTTGAACATAATTGAACAGTATTGAAATTTGATTGAAATTCCAAACGCTGAAAATTGAATGATTTCAGTTGACCTTTAAAACACCAGATTTTCATAAAAGACAATCAAAGTGTCTTGTGCCAAGGGTCGCCTCGATTCAAAACCTCTCGGGTATCAGCAGTTTGCTGGAGCTCCCAAGAGGCCGGAAGGGTTCCTTTAACTTGCATAGGGTGCAGATGCAGTTCTTGATTATTGCTGCTTCCACAAACACCTGGAAGCAGAAAAATGGATGTTTGAATTTGCAGATCGTTCATGGCTGTTTGAATGGTACATCACGAAATACTGATGCGCCTGGGAAAAAAGTATACCTATGCTGTTGTACTTTTTTTTTTGGGTGAGGCACTCAGATGGAAGCGCGTTTACAACCAAATGGAACGTTCTTTCACACTTTGAGTCTTGATACTCCAAATCACTTTCGGAGAGGCATCTTCCGAACGGTCAACCGGGGGCAAGCCATGCTGTTGGCCAAGCCACGACCCATGCGGTCAGAGGAGCTGTAGGGAGCATGTGGCATGCATTTCGAGTATCCCAGCACAACAGATTGAAACGGACATGTTTTTTTATTCCCGCTGAGTTTTTCAAATACAAAAAGAATGAACCGAAGTGCTGCACCTGCCAGGAGGCACCCCAAAACCCATGCATTCTGACACGAGCAAGGTCTGAAGGGGAGCCTGGCTTGGCTGACACTTGCTCGTCTCGAAAAGTCGTGGGACCACTGAAACCTGCTTGTTGTAAACAGGTTTTGCTCTTCTTAGCTTAGCACGTTGCATGATGTATTGTTTTGTGTAAGGTGGTGTAGGAGTTGCATTCCATGTTGCAGGAGGCACAATCTTTTTGCCGACAACCAGATCCTGGAGTCGCACAAAGCTCAAGCATTTCAAGAGTTCAGTTTCGATGAGGTCGCGAACCCAGTCAATTCTGTGTAAGAACTCTAACTTTACAGATTTGGATCAGAAGTTGCAGTGGTGACACCAAACATTTTCATTTCCCAGCATCCATGGATGGCCCACCCCCAAAGAAATGGACCATCCCGAAACTACCAGCGAAACCCGGATCGCCAGCACGACCATCTCTTCAGCTGCCTTGATGCCGTACCTTGGGAGCGACATCATAAAGGCGAGGGTGGACCCACATCTTTCGAGACGTGACCATGTCATTACATGTCCATGAAACAAAAATTAATCAAGTGATGATAAAACATGATATGTAAGATTGGTATAGTTGGTATATGACGTATATAGTATATATAGTATGATATGATATACTGGTAGTATCTGATCATTTTTTTATCCGACAATGTATAGTACTCACCTGGTGTTCTCTACGTTTTTGGACGTTCAAATTTTCCAAGATGTGACTGGTTTGCCGAGGCGACATCCCACCTCCACACATGAAGCCAGGGCCAAGGCTTAAGGGGCTGGGAGGGAATGCTACAAGCCAGGGAAGGAAGTTGTTTCATGATTCATGATATGTTTTCCTGTCTTTTTGTACGTTTCTTTTCCCTGATTTTAAATATTTTTCTTGAGTTAAGTCGAGATGCGCTTGACTTGTTGTAATTTCAGATACTCAAGCTTCTTATTTCAGGAAACACTTTGGGTTTTTCTATCGTGAACTTGGACATCTCACAGATGAGACTCCATATTTTTCCCTTTGAGGTATATAGCTGCTTCGGCAAAAATCTCTGCTGAAGCAGCCAAAGCAGCTGCAGATCAAGGGCGGAGCAGATCGATTTTAGACAGTCGCGCTTCTACGCAAAGCATCGGCAAAGTCTGAGATTGAGCAGCCAAAGGTGCTGTGATGGAAATCTTTGAGTACAAGATGTGCGCGGGTTTCCAGTCTTTTTTGCAGATCTCTTCGCCCAATGTGGTGACGAAAGACAGTCGCACTTTCAGTTGAAGGTCATTCTGCGTGTTGGTGATGTTTGGGACTAGATTTAGACCCATTACCTGTTATTGCAAACTTCAACATGGTTTACAAAAAAATATATATACACAGACACAAATTGCTTGGTTTTTAAACCAGGAACGATACAGTTTATGTATACTATACTATGTTATGATCTACATCATGTAGGATTGACGTATTTTACTCAAGGCACTACAACTTTGGACGGAATTTGGGAATACGGAATACTACGGGCTTGGCACTTGAATTTGATCGGCACTGCAACAACAGTGCTCTTCGAAACGTGATATCTCAAGTTGGGGCTGCTCGAAACTGCTATAGGCCATAGGCTTCTGGAGCCCCGGTGTTTTTTCTGGATGCGCTTCAATTTTTGGTTCAGAAGCCGAGTCCAAACTCGGAACCTTTAATTGTGGCCTGTGTGCTGTGCAGCCATGGCCATGCACCTCTTGACTCCAGAAGAAGCAGAAATTGCACGCACCGCCCAAAAGCAGCTGCTGCTATGGTTTTCACTTGTGTCCTGGCAGACATATACCTATAGCTACCTAGTCGTGACGTAGAGCTTCATCAGGTGAATGTTAAGCAGGAATGATCAGAGAGGCAAATTGTAGGCTATTTGTGTCTAAACCATACGTTGTTCAAACAAAGAAATCAGGAGACTCTTGGCATTGGTTGGACGAAATGCAGTATCGACTTCGCCTTGCAAATGATCCAAACATCTCAGGAGTATGAGTCCCTGGAGAGTGCCCTGCCTATGTTTGACCTTGATGCGGACGGCTTCATTTCTGCCTTTGAGATTTCAAGAGTCGCAAGTCAAGCAGGAGTACCTGAACACACTATCCCAACCCTGATACGAAGCCTTCGCATGGGCCCTGCAGGCTGGGTGCTTTAGAAATGTGTGAAGCATAGGAATCATGATTTCATCTAATAATTTGTGTTGGATACATCATGCAGATCATATTTCAAGCCGAGTGCGTGTAATCAATTCTTAGCTGACAAGCCTTTAACTTGGTTTTTCGACTTCCCTTCGTTCATTCACGTCGCTAGGAATACCTCTTGACTCTCTGGCTGACATCCTGCTGGGTCGCGGTGTGATGGTACCCTCAGCTCCAAGAGAATTGAAACCACCAGACCCACCACCCCGTCCTCCACCACCTCCCGGCGGAAATCGCTTACTGAAAATCGTGGAGGAAGCACGACAACGGCAACACAATCTGACCACGGAGATTCTGGGATTGTTGCAATGGAAAGAAGCCCCGGAATTTCCGGTGCAACAACGCGAAGCTGATGCTATTTCATGGTCTTTGCGCATTGGAACTAAAGAACTTTTTTCAATCACTGATAACTTTGGCTCCACCACCCTGATGCTGAGCTGCAGACTGGGCATGGAACAACTGTGCTACGTCATGTTGACCGCTCCCGGCATCCTGCCAGAGGCCATGAACAGCACTGAACAGATCAAGAAAAGAACCTTTCTGTAAAAATGTATTTCAATAAAGGTGAGGAAAGTGAGGAAGGTGAGGAAGGTGAGGAAGGTGAGGGGAGAGGTCATCAACTCAGGTCTTCGACTCTCAGATCAGATGTTGGGAACTTGTTTCCACACGGGATGCCCATCAATCTTCTCTTTGGAATCCAGCAAACCTTCAAATCCCAATCGAGGCACATAGACATGGACAGTGGCTCCCATGTTTCCCACAACTAGTATGAAGATGTATAAAGTCCATTGAGAACTTATGAAAGTCCCACATCCAGGAGTTAAAAAGCTATGTGAATCGACGCAATCAGATGGGCTGGACCGCTCTGCTACTTGCTGCACAGAATGGATTTGATTCGAGCCTTTTCTGCAATACTTGTCCTTGCCGACCCGCGAAGGGATTTTTAAGATGTTGTAATCGTTCTTCAGGATATTCAAAAAGCAAAACATGTTTTTCATTTCAGATATCATTCAGTCTTTGAGGTTTCAGTGCTTGTTTTGAGCATATCTGTTGCCACCCCCGAAAGCAACTGGGAAATTTGGTCAGTCATAGCTACCTTGGGCCTAGGATATGCCAACAGCTGGTGCTTTCAGAAGCTGATCCCAACATGTCCACTGGAGGTAGCGAGCTGACACCACTGATGTTGGCAGCTTCCAATGGCCATGAAGAAACCACGCGATTTCTCTTGGAATCTTGAGTTTTTATTTGGAGAAGCGTTTTGTTTTGTATGAACCTATTCATCCAAGGTGTCGCATAATCGAAGTAAACATATTGAAGACAACATGATATGATATTAGCAGAACTGCATGCATGGACCCAGTAAGTACACTGTCCCCGTCACCTTTTCCTGAAGCATCAAACAAGATTCACGATACTGTCGACACACCGAGGATTTCCAGTGGTCTCGGCACCCTTCGTTACGAGCAGATCCATTTCGTCTTAGCACCGATGGCCGTTTCGCTCTCCACTTCGTGCGACAGAGGTTACAGCGTCGGAGTCTTCAGGACTCCGGCGGTTCGATTTCCTTGCGGGGAGGAATGCGGAATCAAGGAGACTGGACACAGCAGATAACATCTTTATATAGATACATTTTCTATTAACTACATACTGACTATTATAATGTTACATAGAAATACGTTCACATACAACTATAACCATGATTTTGGGATGAATGTCGTCGCTAACCGTTTTCACCAGTTGGGAAGTGAAGCAGGCGTCCCTCCAGAACTTGGACACTTATGGTATCAGCAGAGCTCAGCTATGTCCTGCACCAGAGGACCCTTGGTCTGTTGTGAAACATGTTATTCCTTTGGATTTAATTGGAAGTACCTGTAAGGTTGTAACTCCCTGACTCCCTGTTGGAATGGCTTATGTTTATAAAGTCAAACTAATTCGAACCAGACCACTTTATCACTGCCACTATTGTGCATCATGCAACTGCAAGAACCACAGAACATGTTTTTATCGTATTTTATTTTCATCTCATGCCCCTGCGCTGTTCAGAATGGTGTGTCTCAAACGTAGGGCACCCTGAAAAGACCAATGGGCTTCCCTTTTCAAAAAATCCCTGGCAATGGTTTGGGTAGACCGACCACTGCCAGGAATACAGCAACATCGAACGCATGCTTCTTTACGCCATGCAGACAGCACCTATACCGCCAGGCTTCCGCGAACATGCTCAGGACCTTCGCTTCACACTGCCTCCAAAATCACGGAGAAGTACGTCAAAATGTGTTGTAAATAAAAACATCTCTTAGTTTCTTGAGCTCCTCAATTTATTTCATATGATTTCCCCTCTCGTTCCCGCTTTTTCCTTGGCATGTTTGATCGCATCTTCTCTTGCAATGTGGCAAATCGGAAGGATGATGAGTACCTTGGGTCATGGCAGCACGTGCTAGACGAAGTCTGCCCGAGAAAATCTGCGATTGCACAGCCTTCCTCCTGAATTTTTTTGGGGTTGTTCGTCCATATTTTGTTACGGAGCTTTTGAGAGGGCAAACTGATCCACAGTCCCACAGTGTTGATGTTGAAGAACGCAAGATGCCGCAAGACAATGGAAGACGGCCAGCAATTCTGGCATTTTACGGGAATATTGTGAAATATTTTGATATCTTGTTCCGTAATGTATCTTCTTGGAATGCTGCTTGCGGTGAGCAATAGAGTCGGAGCAATACTGAGCACTCCGGTATCAGGATGTACTACTTTGGGCATCTTTGGGCCATGCCGCCATGCCATGAAAGCTGTTGTTTGTTGTTTGTCGCACCCTGACATAGCCTGCAAGGACATGTCGTCCAATATGAATTCACCACATGCAACCTCATCATAACATTACGCACGTGTTTGTCTTTTATTCTTTCCACACCCTTGTTAAAGCTTCCCACAGCATTCCCGCAACCATGACTACCACTTTGGTTACTACGCCGATGGTACATTGAATTCCAATCTATGCCACTTAGCTGCTAAGTTCAAGCGATGCTGGGTCCACGAAGGAAATCTGTTTTGAGGCCTAAACAGAAGCGCTTGGCCATGAGTCCTTTGTAGTCATTTCTATCAGAGCTTGTAATACAAAACATAGGCTGAACTTATCTCAGCAAGAAACATATCCATGCCAATGAATGCAAATTTATATAATGTTTATGTTTCTGTTTCTGGTTCTTTGCAACCCTTAGTGTCAATGCTTCGTTCATGTCGAGCCTCAAATGGGTGCATCTGGAAGTGTCGAGCCTCCAGATGCAGATGAGTTGAAGCGACTCTTTGACAAGCATGACGTGACGGGCTCCGGAAATTTGGAACGCCAAGAGGCACAGGAAAACTTGGAACTTGCATCTTGGGAAGGGGATGTCTGTTGGAATATGCGTAGTGTCATCGTAATAATATGTAATGTAGAATTATGTAGATGAAACCATACAAGCTTCCAACAATGTAGACAATGTAGGATGTCCAGCGCGAGATTTGGAAACTTTGCAGTGCATCGATCTTGCAGCGACAGATGTAAGGCATAGAAGCAGTAGCAGCATAAAATTAGTACATGCTGAACAACATTCTGACCACAACACACGTCCAAGGACTTTGTTCAATCGTCCAAACGGGAATAGAGTGAGGATAGGAGCGCGAGACAATTCGTGGAAGGCCTACGCTTTCATCGAAGACCTTCGACTTCGCTATGGAATGCGAGGAACTTGGTCGATTACAAGTGCTTTCTTGTTCTGACTCAAATTTGGCAATCCCCACTCTTCATGGAACAACATGGTTGGATATGTAGTGCATGGCAGGCATGGGTGTTTAAACCCTTGCCCGCCAGCCTGTTTCGCATCCAGGGATGAAGAGCTTCCAGACTCTTTCAAAGATGCTGTCTTCAAGGACAGGGCTTGTGATGGAGGAAGCATGAAGCTTCGTGTACGATGGTGTACCTATGTATATTCATCCCTTTGAGTAAATGATGAAGTCGAATCGCATCGATGGATGCACAGAGAAAACAAGTTGATGAAAGACCGACAACTTTGAGCGCGAGCTTGACAGTAATTTTCTCGAGGACTTCGACAAAGATCATGCTGAAACCTGGAGCTGGCAAGGACCTGAAACTAGTGGCTAACGGCTAACGCAGTGTCTATTGACTCCGACGAATGTTTGTGTGCATGTCCTCTGTGTTTGATTCAAGTTGGATTGAATGCAGTTGAAATGATACAATGTGATTGTACTGTAGATGATTGCAGTATGGGAGACTTTCAAGACTGAGGCATGATGTACGAGTTCTCAGTGGCGACGGCTGGCATGCTTGCAGCCCAGTTTGTAGCATTGCAATGCGATTTGCGAGGTGATATTGCATGCAATCTACTTCATGATTGGATGTTTATCTTAGAATATTCTATGACTAGCTATAACATCTAGAAAAGTATCTGAGAAATGGTCATACCGCCATACCGCTACCTGTCAGACTCTCAGTAGTTTCACTGCAAGGCGATGCGCCGACGCCTGCAGCGTGTTCGTGTTCGAGGAGGTGCCCATAGAGTTGTAATCTGCAGCAATTTCACTGAACACCGACGCCGACTTGCAAAATTGACTCCGGACATCCTGGCAAATCAATCATAAGTTTACAAGTTTACAACATATATAAGTTACAATGTAAGAAGATGCAGTCAAGTGCTTATAGATAATGTATTGTTTCAGAGGTCAGATCTGAGGGCAAATGACATCAAGTTGCTGTCCCTGCCATGAACGCTGCCTCATCTCCAGGGCAGCGGCACAACCGGGCGCAGCGGCAGAAGGAGAAGACGCTGGCAGAAAGCCCGGAGCTGTGCGTAAGGGAGTGGATGGGAGCGCATGTTTTGTACTTGCAGTCATTGATCCATGTTTGCACATTTTGCGTATTTAGAGGTCTCTTGGGCTAAAGTTGGAAAAATGCTCAAATAAACCACAAAATGCATGCCAATCATGGTGACAATCGATTGTGACTGTGGTTCGCACTGTGCATCATTAGTCTCCACGGATGTTATTTGAATATATTTGAATGTGTTCAGCCTCGATGATTCAAGGTGCATCTTCTGCGTGGGCAAAGGCGTGGACCGTGGGGTGAAGCTCTTTGTTTGACGACCAGACACGTGTTTTTTTTCAGCTGCACCCGTGAGGTATCTGGAGCAGGTGCGACCATTGCAGCCCTCAGAGATGTCGAGAAGGTGAAAGATCTGGAGGACAAAAGGGATAGAGGCTTTTCATCTAATGGCAATATAAACCTTGGATGTGGCCACTCAGCAAATTGATTCATCTTGCCTCACACGAGTATGATGGTAAAGATCACTAATCCAGGATTCTTATTTAGATAGGTGGATCATTCAAGTGAAACTGGTGACCACCCTAGCCCTGGCACCTTAGCTTTGGTTGTTTCTTCCGCCAGGAGGAGATTGAACTGGACTTCCACCCGATGAGAATTGAGAACATTTCAATTGGTCAGGACTTTTCGTGCACTTTGCAACAAAACGTTTGTTTTGTCTATGTGCAAGCAAGTAGAAAGTTGATATGGTACTGTAGTACTGATAAGTTCATGATAAGGAGGCTTGGACTTTTGCGCCGCAGATTGATTTGCGAGTGATTCGCAGCTTCCTCAGTTGTCAAGTCCAAGGGATGGAGGACACTCCCTGAATCCTAAGGAAAAAGTTTGCTGAGGTGCTTGTAATAATCACATGAATGACCTGGTTCATTCATGTTCAGCCTTTCTCAAGTATTCCTGAGACATCAGATATCATACAGTATACATGTTTTTTGTTCTATAAATTTGATTATTGAATGATCTGAAAGTCATCCAACATCATACCGTAATCATAATCAACATCCTCATAAAACACACGAAGTCAATCTTGTGATCTTTTATTGCCCTGTCAGATAATCACATCTGTATATTTTATGACCTGCCTAAACACTGTAACAGTGGGTAAATAATCTGTTCAATTGTTTTGAGGCAACCCTACGGGCAGCTTCATGATCCACTATGAACCAGTGGCAGGACCCAATGTATACACCCTCCCCCCAAAAAAGATTAACAGTTCGCCCCTGAAAAATGGTACTTGGAAGACAATCCTTTCCTATAGGTTCCAAGGTAACTTTTCAGGGGCTACAGCGGGCTACCAAGGTGGTGATCCCCGGCGTGGGCGTAACGCACCACACGAGGTGAATGAGGCCATCTTCAAAGGGTTTGGGAGCCCATTTTTTTTTCCGAAAAACCTCTCCATTAGTTGAGCATGACAGAGGTCTGCTGAAAAAGGGGGGAAAGGGGGCCATGTGATGTGAGACTTTGCCAAGAAGGTCAAATTTCTGAAAGATTTTGTTCATGTCAAAGCCTAGGCCTTTTGTGGCGCAAGCTGTTTCAAAGGTACCTCGTGGAAGCACGCAGGTGTGGAAGAATCGAAGATCACCGTTTCTCATATCCTTTGCGAGATGAAGCCATGCAAGAAGCTGAATGCTTTCTTTTTTCAACAGGTCCCAAAAATGTGGGTGTTTCCGATAATAGGGGTACCCCCAAATCATTCATTTTAATAGGGATTTCCATTATAAACCATCCATTTTGGGGTACCCTATTTTTGGAAATACCATTTTCAAAAGGTCCCAAACATGTCTTGCACGTGTAGGATCCTACCTGGTCAGATTCGTTGAATGTGACCTTCACAAAAGCGCACAAGCCTTGGTTTTGCACATCAGCGTCAAGTGTTGGGTTTTATCGTCAGAGATTTGCTAGGTGGTGGTTTTACATATTTTTTTAGATTTTCACCCCTACTTGAGGACGGTTCCCATTTTGACTATATGATATTTTTCAAATGGGTTGAAAGCACCAACTAGTTTGTATGATGTGGATGCGTCAACTTGATTTGTTCATTCTATGGCTCACAGTTGCTGCGCTGAATGGGCAAGCTGCACGCTCTTGGTTTTTTGACCAAGGAGCTTGTCATAGGTATGGAGAGAGCATATAACATTAGTGAAGAGAATGCCAATTGGATGATGTCAAGACATGTCAAGACCATATCCTCATAATAATGTAATATTTATGATATTATATATACATATATTGTTATATCTACATTGTCTTGTGACTATGCTTATATTTCTCTTGCAGAGACTGCATCTTCCTACACTGCTGCCACGCGATGTGCCATGTCAGACCCACCGCTTCAAGGTGGTCTGGGACTAGCAGGTTTCCCATCCCCATTGATATGCTGGAATGATGTAACTCCCATCATGAGTTTGTATCGTATCGTTAAAGATTATACTTTGAAGCCCACCTTTTTGGGGGGATTCTGAAAAAGGTTTCAGTGTTGATGGTTCTTGCTTGGAAAGGATTAAGGGATGAAAAGAAGAAATTACGGGGTAGGCATTCTATATTAAAAGGATTCAATAAAAAGGGAACGAATCGCAAGTTTGGCGCATGAATCTCCTTAAATTCCCATTCAGACACCAGATGTTCAAAGCATCTTGGGATTTGGGACAGGCCGTTTCCGAGCCACTAGCCTAAGTGCAGCTGCTCTTCGGCAAAATGAGGCGGTTCGCTGTTTTTCAGCTGCACAGTGAGGAAGATCATGCTCTGTCACAAGTCCTATGTTGACAAATCTAGTGATATTTGAAAATCAATGTGGATGCACTTATTTTTTTGGATGAAATGGTCAGAATGGAGTGGGCAGTGCAAACATGTTGAGGCCGAGGATGGTAGAGTTTTCAACCTTGCACTTGGATCATCTTTCAATGAAAGGGTCTAACCAAGTGCAACTTAAGGGGTGTGTCTTTAGGGGGTGCACCCCGAATCTTTGATTTCATACCTCAAAAGCTACCATGTCATCCTTTCTCCCTTCAAATCTCAACAAAAACAGTTGAACCATGCGAAAAAAATGGGTTCCTCTTGGCTTCTGCCAGGCCTTTGCCACCAACTTCCATGCGGCCGGCGTGGGCACCGGGCCCAGCGAGGTGGCGGTGCGGAGGCGCTCCTCGGTGGCACTGCCGATGTTGAAGGAGATGACACCTGCAGAGGTGGAACAGATCACTGGAAGATTGGCAGAAGTGAAACGAAGCTGCCATGACTTTGGAGAAACACCAGTGGAGGCAGATATGAACATATATTGACAAAGATAGGGGGGGGGGCATGTCAAGTCTGATTTCTGTTGTTGTGTAAATGAATGTGGAATCCAGCTGTGAGGATTCCAAAGAACGATTAAATGTTTCTTTGGGAGCGGCTTCAAAACTCGACTAGTAGTGACGGCTGTATCTTGTCCCAACAGGTGGTGGTACACAAGCCTGTTCTGAAGCCGCGAAGAAGCAGTGATAGTAATGATGCTGATCCAAGAGCGAGACGAGTTCGCAAGCAGTTCGAGGAGATTGATGCTGGCAGATTGGATCCAGACAAAGTGTTCTCTACGATTTCAGGTGAATCTGGAAAATTCGACTTGTAAAAAAAAGGCCAAAAATTCCGGGGTGTAAGTTGCCAACCAGATGCTTTTCCCAATTCAGTCTTATCACCTAGCGTTACCAAAACATACCAAAACCATGGATCAAGATTCAGTAGTATCCGGTAAAGATACCCTGTATTTTACGCACCAACTATATCAATGCAATGACCGTGGTGAGGCACAGCTCTTTGACGCAAATTCGTGTTCAGAACGTACGTACTGCAAACATTTGCAACAGATCATGTTTCGAACAGATCAGGTGATCGTTGTGCCAGTTAATGGTAGATGCACGTGCTCTTTTCAATTTTTTGTATTTTGACTGACAAAAACAACTCTCTTTGGCTGTGGTTCGCGATGGTTGGGGTTTAGTTTTGAACAGGTGCTGACAACCGTGTGAAGCTCAAACTCAACTATTTCCGGGATCGTTCAGACCTGGTCCTTCCGATTATTGAAGATCGCTATGTCACGCACGATGCCCAAAGGGATTGCTTTGTGTTGGACCTTCCACTTTTGCAGAACAACAACACTGGTTCCCTTTCAGCCCGTACACCACGGAAACAAGGCCAGATTTTAGTTGGCAAGTCGGAAGAAGATGATTTAGACTCACCTTGTTCTCGTGGGCTTTCGCTGGAACCTTCACGCCAAATCGATTCGCAGACTCGACCATCAGAGCGAAGCTCGCGAAGCATTGAAACATCTGAAGAAAAATCATTACGCTTGATGAGAGCCGCAAGGATCAGAGATGAACGCATTTCCATTGCTCAGCACAATGCAAGGTGTGCAGAATTTGAGTGGCGCTTAAATCACTTCGAAACTTGCCGCCGAAAAGACCGGCGAAAACAGCAGGCGTCTGCACAACGGATTCTGCTTTCCTGGCTCACACTTGCCTATGTTTCGAAGCAATGGCAAGACGCCATGCTGAGAGATCGATGGCAACGAGCAGCGCGATCTCACAACTTCGGCGACCACTATGCAAATAGGTCAAAAGCACACTGGCAGCGAGCTAAGAATCTGGTTCACAAGAGTGTATCAGAGAGCAGGAACATGCACGACTTCAGAAGAGTTCCTTTGCTTCAGAAGAGAAAATGTTTGACAGGACAGAACCTCGACAATAGGGACTGTATATGGCTGTATCTATCGGCACCATAGTCCTGTAAACGTCTGCATGTTTGATGTAAGTTTGCATCATTGCAACGTACCTGTTTCTTACCCGTCTTTGATCACTCCACCAAGTCAGCACAAAAGAAGACCGTATGAAAGGATACATGTCATGTTTTCCCTCCCCTTTTTTTACCGTCTCGTGTTTCTGCCGGGAGGTCGTAGTACTGCAATTCTAGCGGTTTTCTTCATGATGCGAACCGGGCGATTCCGAGGTCTTGCAGATACGTACAACTAGAAGTAAGGCTGCTTGGCAACGCTGGGACCACCTTTTCGTGATCTTGAAGTTTCTCACTCGTTTAATGGTGCGGCGAAAGTTCAATCGGGCGGCAGATGCAGTAAAGCAGTTTATTGAAAGCTCCTGGCGCGGAATGCACTTCCGCTCCAAAGTGGGTGTCTATTTGACCAATGTTCGATTGCTGTCACTGAGATGCAATCGTTTCAATGCAACCTTTTCAATGTTTGACATCAAGCATGAACATCAATGCCCCACAAAAACAAAGAAACCACGGGTCCACAACCATGCAACGAAGCAACCCACGACACAACGTAGATCAATTTTTCCATGGGAATTTGATGACGAAGGCAGAGATCTATTCGAGCAGCTCACCGCTTTCGCATCAACTGCAAGCTCTATATCTATGCCCCGTACTTGTGGGAACTGGAAACTCAATTGTTGGGAGACTTTTCTGCAAATTTTCCGACTCTCTTTTCATTGCAGCTTGGGGGGCTGGTTTAAGGCACCCCACCAGCCTGGTGGTTATAAGCCCACAGAAGATGGGGGTGAATTCAACCCGAAAAAGGTTGAGGTAAAGGCACCCCGCTTGACGCAACCCGGGTTGTGTCGATAGAAAAGCACAGAGAAAAAAACACATCAGATCCGATTTGTGACATAATCTTCATGCTGTGTGGGTGTGGACCTATGTTGATATTCTTAGTCTTAGTATCATTTTTGATGCTTTACCTTTTGAAGTCCACCAGATACTTGGCAGTTGACCAGTTGATTTTTCGATGCTCAGGAGAGAAGCTCAAAGCACATTTACCCAAGAACTACACCAAGCAAAAGATCCAGCAGCATCGTCAAGCATGGGAAACTTTGAAGCAACACAATTTCTCAGCAGAGTTTCCCATCATTTTCAACTCACATCAACTCACCAGTGAATGGGAATGAACGAAGGATTTTGATGGCCGTGTTCGAGCGCTACAAGAGATGATGAAAGAACGGCAACTGAAAGGACCCAACTGTACATCAAATTTTGAACTCTTCCAAGGCATGATGGAATGCTATTGTGCAAGTGGGACTTTGATGTTCACCTCGCAGGACTCAAGGGACCAATGAGTGAGAAGAAGCGACAAACACTTGTTGTCAAGGTCACCTCCGTTCCATGGACCCGTGCTGTTTGTTTAGACTTCCAGGAGACTGGAGACCGGTGTACTCATGGTGACAGGTTTTCTCATCCAAACCTAGTCATGATCAGAAATGAATATGAATATAGCTCAATTATGTGCATACATGTTTATGACTGTCTTTTTAGATAATTCATGGAAATGAAAAGAACTAAGAACTATATGAGCGCCTGCCAAAAACTCCGACCATTAGGAACAGTTACAGCAGGACATTGATATTTGATACGATCATGAAACTCTCAGGAACGATGGGGTGACGCAAGAAACGATGATTTTTGATATACATGGTTGCCTGTTTTTCGAATTTGCAGACGTTCATCCAGCAAGATAATATTTGCAGGAAATGAAGCCTCCAAAAGCATCCAAAAGCTGTGTGCCAAAAGTAACGAATATCATGTACAAAATGAACACACCTCAAAAATTCGAAAGTGAAAAGCAGCTCAGAACGATGACCAAAACGATGACCGAACGATGACCATTTTCTTAGTTTCTGAGTCCTTGCAGACCACACATCCCCACAGAGAGCGCTAAAATGTTGTCCTTGCTGGTAAGAAACTATTCCTTTTTCATTGCTGCTGCTTTTCTTCTGCTGCTGCTTGTTCTGCTACTGCTTCTTTTCAATCACTGGCTCATATCATGTCCACTAACACCAAACCCTCAGGAACCATGGGGGACACACAAAAAAGGATGACCATTTCAGCCACGTCCTTTCGCGGACACAATAGATTTAGTCCGTTAATTATACTGCATATAATATATTATATAACAGTGTATTATATTGCATTCTATTATGTTACACTTAAATATGAGCATTCTGTGTCACAGAAGATCTAACAGGTTTTCCATGTTTCCAAAGAAAACATGGTTCCGCCAACGACTGAACGTCAGGCCAAAGCCAAGCCAGAACGCGAACGGCGGCGACGGGGTGCCACGCGGATTGGAATGCGCCCGAGAATGCATATTGATCATTGCTTGAATTATTCAAAAATGATCAAAAATTGATACGTCAATCATCCTACTTCTTGGAATATTCGATCCGGACTTGAAACCATGACAGTGACACTTGGATGACTCGGAATCATTGAAGTAACGAATGGTTAGCTTCTGCAATTCACCTATTTTGAGTTGCCAATATCTGGCGGAACCTTTGACGGAACCCTAGCAGTGCCATGCTTAGCCATCCTCCAGCCACAAGGTACAATGAGCGACAGGTGATTTTTACAGATCTGGGTGAAGCCGTCCATGCGGGTGCAGGAATGCCGGACCGTAAGCAACAGCAGGTACCGTAAGCAACCCTGGGGGGGGCATTGGAAGTGAGACATTCTATGGCAATTGGATGCAAATAAAAATCAATAAAAATGGGAGCCGTAATTGTACACATTTCTAATTGAGATGGATGTGTATGGTTAATAAAACATAAATAAATTCTAGGTATAATTTGCAGAGTTATTCACTCAGCAAGGTTCATAAGTTGCTCTTGTTTCGTTTTTTTCGTTTTCCTCTTGGATATTTGGTGTGCCCCTGCATTGAGCATGAAATACCAACTCACTACTTTACGTTTGTCTAGCTGGCTGCCTGAATGCCACTGCATTCCCACATTTTCGTTATGACAGGCATGGAATGTGGCCAATCATGTCTTGGACTCTTGGTGCTGCCTTTAGTAGACAACTACCAGGATCATCACATCAAGATAAAAACACATTCAGTTGCATTTGCTCATGAATTTGTGTGTTTTGTGGTGAAATTGAACTTTTGTCGCATTTGCGACTTGAAAAACATCTGTAGCATGACTCACAAGACTCCACAAAACTGGTGGCATTCATTATTGGCTCAGGATCACTACCGCCTTGATTTGGAGAGTCGCCGAAATGTGGTTCGCCTTTCCTATCAGTTGGCCCTTGATCGCTGGAAGGCCAGAGTTTACTTGATTTGCATTGTTGGGATTCCGACCCTCACCTGGAAAAACCTGATTTTGTGCATTGTTCTTGATGTTGCATTGTTGCATTGGTATATGTGTCCCCTGTTTCTTGTGCAGAACTCGCACCATGCTTGGCAAAAACAGCAGCATCGGCTGAACATTCTCTGGCAACAATGGCGTTTGGAAATTCAAGCGCTGGGAAAGGCGCAACAGGAGCATTGGCCACCACCACCGCCGCATATAGAGCCACCTGCAGAACTCTTCAAGGTGGATACCAAGTGACTTTGCACCACTTGGAGGTAGCATAGGATGTGTGTTGGGACGGGTCACATTGGACTGTTAGCAGAGAAGTTGAAGTTGATATGTTGTTGAGGCACCTGTTAGCATCTCCGGCCTTTCAGGTTGCCTATGAAGTAAGATACCCCATTTGATTTGGATCCAAGATTTCTTCACGGAACGCTTTTGGCTGGTTTTAAGGTATGGTGTCTAGTGTCTAGTGTTGGAGTGTCTTCCATATCTTCCATCTTTTTCCAGCTTTTTTATCCCAAGGAAAATGACTTCATTGATCATCGCTGGCCTAGCACAAACGGCTTTGGGTCGCAGTCTTTTTGCACGGGACATCCGTGACATGAGAGTCGGCAGCATGACCGCAGCATGACACCTGAAAAAAAGGGACCAAAGGTCGCATTGCCACTGTTTTGCCACTGTTTTGCGTGGCCAAAGATCAATTTTGGAGCGTCTCCATTGACACCAATTGGTGTTTTCGGATGTAATTTTAAGCTAATCATTTGGAATTTGTGGGAAGATCTGCAGAAATCGTGCAGGTTAATCCACAAAGATCCCCCCCCCAACGCTGTTGCCAAGTTTCAGCGTTGCGGCGGACCTCAAAGCTCATGGGTCCGAATGCAAGTTGATTTGCAACCATTGATTTGTGGATGTACAGTTTTGCTTCTTTGTGAGAGAAAAAGCAGCATCTGATTTTGGGTCCATGAAGATTTGCCATTTGCAAAATCTGCTAGATTAAAAAAAACATGAACATCCAAGTCATATATGAACCAAAGACAGCGTTGCGGATGATCTACTTGCAGTGTGTGAAACTTTATGGCTTCAACTATCGCAATGTGACTTCAACCACTGGCTTGATAACCTTTGTACATGAGCCAAGGAAGGGTCTCTATGTGCATATCATTCTGTCGGACACACGCTTTGGTGTTGGTTTGGGACCTTTGGCTGAGCTGCTGCTGACGTTGGGTGAGGTGCCATAGTTGTTTCTTGTTTATCACCAGACATGGCGCCTGTCACGCACGGATTGGCCTTAAATGGCTGCTTTTTGAAAACGCAGAATGGTGAGAATCGTGAGACATTCGGTTTTCTAGAATCATTTAAACACATGCCGCAAATAATTTTTGTCTTGACGATGCTCCTGAAGCAGAAATTTTTGGCATCAGCCAGGTCCTTGATATGCTCCGTGCACCCAAGGTTCGCGTTGAACTTAGAGAGACTTTATCAGCACACCAATATCATTACAAACTCAGCACTCAATAATTGCTCATAGCTATTACCTTTTTATTCGAACATTGATGGGTTGATGGTTGGATGTTTCATGGGCTTCAGCCTTTCGGCTCACTTCCGAGTTTTTAATGGGAAAACGGGGCAAAGGGCATTCGGTGAAGCCCAGTGAGACGGTTTTAAAGGCTGGAGCTGGCAGAGAAGTTTCCAAATCCTCCAAATGCATCCCTGTCTCTGTAAAAGTGGCACAGTTGAGAGAAACTGGATATGACAACTTCGAGACATGGCTGAAGGATCCCAAAAATCTCTATGTTGGTCGCCGTGGGCGGATCTTTATACATGCCAATGGCTCCAAGCGGATCTTTCATTATGCCGCTTCGAAATGGCAGAATCCGTTTGTAGTATCCAAAAACCTCTCGAGAGAGATGGCATGTGAGAAATTCCGGGCAGCCTTGCTGAATGGATCCTTGAAGGATCATGAAGACACTTTGGAGCATTTGTGGCAATGCTATGCCCTGGTGGATAAAAATAGGTTCATGCTATTAGACTTTGGTATCGATCATTGTATTGCAATTTGCAATGTACTGTATGATATTGTACTGGAATTTCTCTTCAATTTGTTGCTAGAATGATGTAGGGTGGGATTACAGCATTTGTATTTCCTCAACAATCAAAGGCAGCTGACTGATGACTCATGACATCATGAGGGCTCAAGAAAGCAGCTTTCCTGAATGATTTATCCTTCATCCCCTCCTGATAGAAGATCCCTACTGTTGATGGCCGAAATCCTGCACCAGTTGATGTAGTTTTATCCCCATATTAACATTGGTCTACAAGTTTAATACATCCTAAGGAATGCACAATTAAGCCACCATCAACAATAGGGCTCCAAAACTGCCGCGTTTGGAGCCTAGGATGGCCGACCCCTTCATGAGAAATTGGTGCAACTCCGCGGTTTGCGCTTGGGTTGTTGGTGCAAGCCTGAAGCCTGTCATGCAGATATCCTGGCTGAACTGGCAAATGCATCTGGGGTTGGAACATCCAAAAGTTGAAGCAATGAAATCACATGAAATCATGAAATGTTGAAGCTTGAAACCATACAATGCCATATAATTCATTTAATATACAAATTACATCAAATTACAAATTGAATTGTTTTCTGATATCGCATGGTTTTGGTTGGTTTTGTCAAAGTGCTGTTGGGGAGTTTCTGAATCAATCAATTTGCAGAGATGAAGAGGAGATGGGATGACTGGCCCAATCTCTGTTGTGATAAAATAGCGACTCGGATTCAGAGTGTACAGTGAAGTGAATCCTGGGCCAGAAAAGGACCGTTGATACCAAGCACAGATGCAGACATCAGAGGCTTGAAGATTTCAAAACGTGGCATTTGGCTTTGGGGGATAGTCAGGCAGTTTTGATTCTGAGGATGTCCAAGAATGCAAGACTCTGTCCTTTATTTACCAGGGCTTAAGATGGTTGAATCCTCACATATGCTTGGCCAGCAGTTCGAACAATACCATTGGGAATCCAAGCCAGCCCCATCGACAACCTCTTCATACGGCCTTGTTCAGGCATACGGGATAAGAAATATGAAATTTCATAGCCTAGCCTACAAGGCGTATGGCTTCTATGCTGTGCATTGTTTGGGTTGGTAATATAATGACCCCTGTCTTCGACCGAGTGGAACAAGGTCGCTTTCAGATGCAACCCTTTGCAGTGGACCAATCCAAAGTCCTTATCCGCCTGAATCTCGATGCAGTATCGTTGACAGATGCGTTTGGACTGGTTTTGGACACATCCAAAAAACAATCATTACAAATTTTAAGCATCAGGAAGTGGCTGAACTTAGGTCCTTTGTGATTTGTTGGTAATGTCAGTTGCCCCTTTGGATTACTGTCCTTTCCAGTGTAGAACTAGGTCCCCCTGTGATCCTGGTTGCTCAAATTGGTGGACTGCGACCAAGCAGCAGCCTGAGGACTTCATGTCATGTTTCTCATGAAATACCATGAGTCCATGAGTATTTTCCATTGATGCCTAAAGCAGGTTTTCAGCGTTGGATACACGTCATTCGTGCGGAGAGCTTGCCAGAGGAGGGGGCTTATCAGAAACAAAACTCCACACCTTGCTCAATTGAGATTCATTGCGCGTCAAAGCACAGCTTTGTTGTCATTTTTTAAATTTTGCCTGGCAACGGGACAATCCTCAATTTTCCTCGAGATTTTGTCGAACAAAAAAACTTTTCATTTCAGGAAGCATTCTTTGTGGAAGTGGAGCTGCTGGCAAACGAGGGCCATGGTTGTGTCCTAGCAGCCTGGCAGCAGGAAGCTAACCATCCATTTGCTTCGTCCAAAATTTTTCATTGATCCAAAGGTTGCTGGAAGATCCGATGTTCAAAGCGGTTCGGAGCCCCAAAGCTTGAAACGTCCTTCCGAATTCCTATCCGTTTCATGGGTGCTACTAACGCAAAAAGGTCCAGATCCTATCTTTCACAATTCCATTCACTTGGATTGGGACGTTTGGACCTCAGTACACACAGCAGAAGTATGCAGGAGTGATCTTCACAGCCTCACCCGAGATGATGTATCCCTAAAAAACCACAAGAAAATTTGCATTGATTTATGGATGCATCCCAAAGTTCACGATCATTCAGTATACAGTCCCGATCAGTTTTAGGATGAGACGGATATGGCCATCAACTGCAAGGCGTCCGATTCGTCATTTTCGTTACTCATGTTGACCTTGAGAAGCGATGGAAAAAGATTGGATTCCAGAAACAAAAAAACGTCAACGACGTCGAGCAAATTGGGAACCAATTATGGTAGATCTCAAGTTTTCCAAAAATCCTGACAGCTGATCGATTTTTCAGATGATTTTGACCTGGAACCGGAACCATAAAATTCATCCTTAAGCTACAACTTACCACAATTATCAAATGTTTCCAGAGGATTTTCTTATTGAAAATCGCCATTTCAAATTTCTATTGGTTTGAATGTTTGAATGTGGTTCCTTCATCTATTTCAAAATTTGATTGTTTTTTGCATCTTGCCCCAGGTGATTCGCTCGAGCCTGGGTTTCAATGAGGAACCTTTTGCGGAGCTGAGAGAAAAGCTACCCCAGGCGCTGTGCATATCGGACCCGCTCTTTCCCAAAGCTTGCTATGAGTATTAAAAGGAAGTCAGTTTCATGACCGCCAATGACTTCAATGACTTTGATCTTCAATGATCATTATTCATTATGAATTTGAACGGCAAGGTTGAGCTGCAGGGAGTGTCAATGGTTGCATCACCGAATTTCCATCCACAGATTCACCAAAAGAAACACCGGGTGCGAGGTCTTTGTAGAGCCGGTGGGACGCTCTGTCCGTTTGGACTTGCGGTGCTTGGATGGTACAGGCAGGCAAATTGGAGAATGACTATTGTCTTTGTTGCAACGCTATGGAGCTGTCCACCTCTTACAAAATGCAGGAACTAATAGAATATCAACAAATATGCTGTAACAAAAATAATCAAAGCTGACCGGGCTGACCGGGCTAAGCTGCTGGCCGCCACCCAGCAAATTCAAGAATTGAATCATGTTTTTCCATGATCTCCTCACCAGTGAACCGATCCACCGGTGAACTAGCTTCAGCACTGTCCAACATGTCCCAGGCACCAACGCCGAAGTCTCCCTGCACTTTGCGGAAGTGCTGCCAGAGGTGGTTGGTCACAGCAATTGGCATTCAAGATCGGGGATGTGGCAATAATCCACAGGGCCACGGGGCCTGACATAGAAAATATTTCGACATTGTCTATTTTGGATGAAAACACCACGGAAGGGCTACCGATGGGTGTCCCTTTTCATGCACCCAATATGTTTCAGGATGTATCTGGATACCTCTATGTATATACACCTTTACTGTTCATCAACGGCACAACTTGAATCCGCCCCGGTTCCCACATGGAGGCATCATTAAGCGTCAACGTCACTTCGGCTACTGGACTCGCACCCAAGAGTGAGGCGCAAAACTGTTGGGCAACGATGCCACTGCCATGAGGGAAGTTTATTATCAGCACCTCCGCTATATTGTACTATGTTTCAAACCGCACGGATCATGTACCTATTCAAGTTGACACGCACATTTTTTACCAATAAAGCGTAGAGGTGCCTGATAGTGTCATGAGGTGATGAGCCTTTTGATTTAAAAAGATCCTGAGGTCTGAAAGATGCATGAAAATGGTTTGCCTCAGATTTCTGAAATTACCTCTATATACTGTACACGTATGTATATTTACGCATATACAATATATATATATATATATATAAACTGCAAGCACATCAGAACATACGCATGCAGATCTAACGTCAGTATTTGTCATATATCAAGCGTTTTCCAGCCAATCAGACTGGGGTACGCGAGGCTTGGACTTTCAATCCCTTCGTAGAGGTTTCAGTTTGGAGCACCCAGCAAGGGGAACATGACCTTCGTATGTGTGAGCCATCATTGAAAATACATAACGTGTTTTTGTTTTATAGTCTTTTTAATTCAGTGATCTATACATCATGTGCGTATGTATATATACTGTACATATATATCGCCACATATATCTATATATAGTTTTATACTATATACACACTTTGATGCAACGCCTCTGTTATGAAGCTGTTAAAGTTGTTTCCTTTGCAACAGAGATTTTTTCAATATCTTCCACTACCCAACTGGCCCAAACGACGTCAAGTTTAACGCTGCAATCCAGGTAATCTAGGGAAAGCCGAAATCCCAGGTCTTTAGTCGTGATCCCCGTCTCGGAAGTCTTGGCCGTGCTGCCAAAGTAGCAACAGGTCAGTCAGGGCCCCAACCGTTTTTCGGAAATGAGACTCCAATCTCCATGGTCCATGGTAGGAATGGCAGGCAATTTAATTTTTGTTTTTGATGCATGGCTGTTTCATCATTTCATCCAAAGTTTTTGGCCACTGCGGCAAGAATGAGTGAAGATTCCCATTTGAATGCATCTTGATGAAAACCCGTCATTGCTGAGGACTGAGACTCTTAGCAACTGTCATACAGATCCACATTGGCTTCAACCAGTGGTTCTGAAACTAGTGCCTGAGTGTGGAGCCCAAGTATTTGAACTCAAGAAACGAGTCTTACAAAGGAAGAGAGAATGGACTTAAAAGCTGAAGCTTCACCAAAACTGATACATGAGAAACTATTTGCCACTGATTTTTCAGGCCGGAGCTTTTCCTTCGCATTGTGGCATGCTCTGAAGCAGCTCTAGGTGTTACAAGGACGCTGGGGAAGGGTTCATATCCGCGCGTGGAGTCCATGAGTAACGAGACCCTGCACAAAACAGCATGATGTTTGGAAAATTTGAGCTAAGACTAGAAGGTTTTGCAGTTTTGCGCGAAAAATTTGAGCTTCACTCAGTTCTGACATGAAGAAAAAGCCAACAATGTGAAGGACATGGGACGAACTTGCTGATTTCGTGTTGGAGTTTCAGGAGGCTGGGAAGTGTAGAAACGCTTTTTTCGGGCCGTCAAAGACAGGCTTAGCATTTCCGAATCACAGGATCTCATGGCACCATGGATTTTCCAGCCAAGGTGATGAAATTGGCCCAAGGCTCCATGGAGTTTCTGCCTTGGGCCAGCGGGCGGGGCATTTTCTATTCCATTTTCATCCCCATTTTCACCATTGAACACATGATTGCCTTGAAAAACAAGTCATGCCCGTTGTCCATGGTGAAAAAAAAAAGCAAAACACTGTTTTTAACTCAGGCGAAAATTTAGCATGACAAGGTGGGTGCTGAAGCTTAAACAGCAACATCGGACCATATCGGACCAATATAGACCAATATTTTTCGCATGCTAAAAAGGCATGGTTTGGCCAGGCTCATTGATATGAAACGCCATGGGGAATCGCTTATTTTCTTGAGCTTTGCACAGGCGGGCACCTCAAAGACAAAATTATTAGTTACTTCCTGTGACTGCTTCTTGTCCCATGCTACTGTATTAGCAACCACTCTGAAAGCTATTGACTGAACTAAGACAGGTTGGTGGCAACGTTGGGGTTTGAAGCCTGGTTCTTTGTTTAGAGAAGCCCAGGACTTCAATCAATCTTCAACAATCGGATTTCTCCCTGGGTGATACCCGTGATTAGGTTTCAGCTTTCGAGACTCCTGTGGGGCCCACGATGGCTCCTGCCGGGCTGGTGCGGCAGCAGGCAAGATATCCGCGGGCATTTCTGTAGCTATGGATAGCAGATAGACTAGATGACTAGATGACTGGATGCCTGGATGATGACTTGTATAGCTATTATTGATGGAGTTCTTTGTTAAGAGTTGTGAATGATTCATGGCGGTTGCCCAGAACTGATGGTATGGGCAGCTGCTAAACTTTCTTCAGTGTTCAGTGTCAGGCAGATACCATAGACCGGAATGGTAGCCCCAGCAGATCGATGCACACGCAACTTGGCAGATCAAGTCCTTGGCTCCGCGCCCAACAAAACATGGCACTTCTCACGTCCGGCGGCTTTCTTTTCTACCTGGTTGTTTCCGAAAATAGTGGTACCCCCAAATCATCCATTTTTAGGGTTTTCCATTATAAACCATCCATTTTGGGGTTCCTCTATTTTTGGAAACACCCACCTGGCAACTCAGGACTGTACAAGTTCCCATTTCGCCGGGATATAGCTTGCCTCCACGGCCGGCTTTACAAGGCGTGACGTCCGTGATGTCGGTGGTTCGGTTCTGTGGACTTTTTGGTGGACTGCCAGGAGTGCAGCCTTTGGGGCAAGTCCTTGAAGCACATGGCCAGGCAACTTCCATGCAAGTTTGCTTGGTTGAGAAAATCCCAAAGAAAATTTCAATGAATTTCTGATGCATCCCCTGGATGAAACCTGCCAAAATGATGATTTCTCCACCAAAAAACCTTATAGATATAGTGATCCTTGTCTATTGTGTCCACTTTTTATTCAGCTTTTCTCTATATTATATCAATAGCAACTTGATTCGGATATTCCAACTTTCGCGCAGTTCCTGAGTGGCTAAGTTTTGCTCCAGGAAGTTCCAGATGTCATTGCTCGACTTTATGGTCCACCACAGCAGCCGAGGCCTGGAGATATGAGTCACACAAAAAGAATACAAATTAATATTGAAAATTACGTCATTTTTGGAAGTTGACTCAAACAATATCCATAACATATAGTTGCATAGGTTGTTGTTCATACAGTCATGTATATACATATATATGGTATACATGGTGGAAGGCAGTCTATAAAAGAAAAGGGAACGGCCTGAAGCGGACAGTGGAGTCATTGCCTCCTCTTCCAAGGTTTCTGCAGGCAATGCAGCCGCCAGCGGCACCTCCACGTGCGGTGCCCGAAGAGGACGCAGTGGCAGATGACCTTCGTGGTAGATGTGAGTGATCTCTGTTATTACATGTTATTACATTGACTACCCTCCGGCTAACATGCCAATGGTAATCAACCCTTTTATCAAAAGGAAATACTTACACTGGCCATTCAAATTAAATTAAATGGTGGAATTTCCATTGCTACTTGTATGTAATGTTAGTTTCCTGGAGTGTATACATTTAATTTGTAATATATCTTGTTATATCCTTAGGTTACCACAAAGTCTAAGTGCTGGGATAGTTTCAGCAGCGCGGCAAGTTGATGGCTTCAGGAGATTTCCCAAGCCTTGCAAAGAGCCTCCAAAGCAGGGGCTGTTGTCAAAGGAAACGTGTCCAGCCCTGAGCTTTATCATACCCCATTTCTTCCAACCACTTTGCTTCGCAAAAAACATATGGCAATCTCAAACACTGCCCCCACACCCAATACAGCAATTCAGAAACTCGACCTTTCTTCCAAAGATTTCAGGCCGATGAGTTTCTTCAATTCGCCTGGTAATCCACATTTGGTTTTGACCTTATAGCTGCCATGGGACAAACTTTTCGGGGTATGCAATTTTGTACATCTTTGTCGTTTCCAAGGCTTGGCTTGGTCGACCTTAGAGCCCAAAAGGAGATCCTGGACGCCACCGACGCGACGACTTTCCGCTGAGTCCTGGAAGCGGCGCTGCGGATCGCTGATCGCCCCGCAAATCCTGATCTTTGAGCATTTGCTGGAGTGGGAAAGTCAGGGGGCGCAGAAGAAAGATGAGCTTCTGATGCTCAACATGAAGGTGATGAAGATTGCTGATGGTGAGAGGCCCTGGATGCATCGAATCGGGTGCAAAAAGTGCAAAAAGCCTTTGCTGAGCAGTTTATGTGAGAGCGACTTTTTGCCCTTTGCACGATCATTCTAGTTCATTCTATTCTATACTTCGAAAAAAAACAACGCAAACATTTTAACAACTTGACAAACTTGCAGCTTTGGTGCCCAAGAGGTACCAGTGCTTGGACAACACTGGACCTTTGATCTTGGACCAGCCACTCAGACAACGTGATTGATTTAAAATGGATCATCATTGATAGCTAATCACCAACCTACAGAAATCTCTTTTGTGGTAGGTACACTGGATGCCTGTGGGACCGTGCAAAGTAAGATAAATGCCCCTACACAGCAATCATTAGCAATCTGATGTGAGTTTAGGGTTGTTTTGTGTGCAATGGATGCCTTGCAGATCCGTGCGCAGATAGCACAGGCCAAACTATTGAAACTTTTGATTTGTCAAAGGAACTGCTTTGTAGCCCTGAAAGGGTACGGTATCCTGAAATGTATCCTATGTATCCTAGCTAAATTCGTGCTAATCTGCGAGTATGTTGGTACGAAACTGTGAAAATTGGCTAAGGGATACATGCCATTTTGGCGGATTTCTGATTTAAGGCTTTTTGAATTGTTTTCACATGCGTGGTATGTCTTAACGCCTTGGTGTGCTGCTCACAGGAACTTCCCTTTCTTGTCACCCTGGATCCGTCAGATTTTTTATTAGCCACAGATCAGGCCCAGCGAAGACGCGACGCTGCACTGCAACGGATCCGCGAGCTGGAAAGCCAACGTGAGGCGTAGCGGCATAGCAACGGCAGTTTCACGGCTGTTCTTCGTTGCGGTGTGTTGGAATGTACTGCTGTCAACTGCTGGAGGTTTGCAAACAACCTGCAGACGTACGTACCTGAACATTCAGTCTTTTTGAATTCTGAGTGTAGAAACTTTTCATGAAACAAAAGATCTTGTCTTTGGCTTGAGGTTCCCCTTGTTTCTGCTTGCGGTTTAGTGTTTGTCCCCCAGTGTGCCAAATTCAGATGACATTTCGTGGCGCAATTGATTTTGCATGAATTTGCCCATACGTTCGAAACGTGTGAGATTTGGAAAAAGTCACCTGACAGTTGCCTCTGTTTTGAGGCAACGCAGTGCATTAAAGCTGAAGGAGTAAGTTGTTGAATTTGGCACTTTCAGTTTAGGATCTGAGAAACTGTTTTGTTGAGGAAACGATCAGAACCTCCCAACACAGCAGCAGAGATGAAAACGTGTAGGACTCAAGCCTGCCGTGCGAACTATGGCCGTGGGCAGCTCAATGTGAACTACACAAAGGCTTGCAGAAGTGCTGTTAGACGATGAACTTAGACATAGCCAGGGCTTTTTGCAAAGGCAAAAGCCCGTTCCTAAGGTTTGTCTATTCTTCAATAGCCCGTGCTTCTGTTCCAGAGGCCTTGGACCATGAGAATGAAAGCTTGACTGAGATGTTTACTTGTTCTTTGCTGCTTGTTTGCAAGACGACCCATAGCAGAAAGCCTTCAAACATGCGAGAAGGATCTGTTTTAGAAATCATCACCATCAATTTGGGCTTTATCTTTATCCATTTGGGATTGATAACAAATCTGACTGAGGAATCTAGGATCCACAATTCATCTCCTCAGATGCTTCGAGGCGGTGCTCTGTCGCTTGAGGCAGGTGCTACCTGGACAGAGGCAAGGATAGCCCCTTTTTGGATCCCAGGGAAACCAGATGCCGAGAATACAGTGGAAATGATATGGAAATGATATGGACATGTAAGATTTTTGGTGAAGTTTAGACTTGAGGATTTGTGGCATTGAGTACTGAAGAATGCCCAGTGACTGTTTTATCTCACGCCTTGTCAGGCTAATCGGTCCTAGGCCCCATGCTCCTTGCTTCACTCTTCGTTGATAAAACGCAAGTCATCTTGACATGCAGTGTAGCATTGAATACTTTAACATACGTACTTCAAGTGTGAAGGTGTATATACTGCAATCCATTTGATAATAGCATACAGTTCAAAAGGAAAGCATGGTAAGAAGTCAGGAAGGACTCGTACTAAGAATATCGTAACAATGCTGGGGAGGTCAGAGGATCAACAGGGCTTACTGCAGGCGGCATGAACAGCAAAGAGGGCAATCACAATGAGAAATAGATGAATGAACACGGGACAGAAGCAAGTGTTGCCTACCAGGCCTTTCAAACTCAATGGATAAGAGATGATAAGAGCAAATTTCCATGTGCCAAGCGAGATTGGGATAAATTCCACATGATTTTCAACCTTTATCCTTCCAAAACGCGCCAATCTGTTGAGTCTTGAAACCTTTGGAGTGTTGCAGGCGGCAAAGACTACCAAGTTGGCGGCCCAGCATCGGTGAAACTGATTCGGTCCATTGCGTCGTCGATCTCAGAGGTCCCGACCGTGACTTCCAAGCTTGCCTGTTCTGTCCTGAGGGCATCATGGGACAGACTTGAAGTTTCAATCATTGGATGCATTTTTGCACACCAAACAAGGATCTGAGATTTCAGACATAATTTTCCGGATCATCATTGCACAAGTACCCTCCAAATCTTCATTTTACCAGCGAAATGCGGGGCAGCAGATTCACATTGTATTGAGGCTGGAGCTTTGTCGCATTCTGACGGCCGCTCTTTGTGGACACCAAGATTTCAACCTGGAGCTGGATGAGGCATCCCCAAACTGTCCTGGTAACCTTTGGGCCAAAGTCATCACAGTGGAAGGAATTGCTGCGTATCCAGGCGTGGCTTGTGACGCAGAATCCAGGTGATTATTTTCCTCCAGAGTCAGCAGCTGAGTTGAGAGGTTGAGTGACCTGGTTTCATCACTGAAGAGACTTCTGGTTTTGGGAAATCTGTTTTTCCCATCAAAAGGATGTTGCTTGGATGGATGCGGATGAATTCTGATACTGTAACATGCTGAATTCTCTGAGTAGGCTCAAGGTTTGTCGTTGAAAAAAACACCTCCAGGGCACATCGAAGTCGCAAATCAAGAGAGGGATTTTCGTTGGCTTCTCAGCGGGGTTTGCTGGCACAATGCTGGCACCACTTCGATATACTGTATGGTCCAATTCCATCTCCCCCACCGGAGCCGGTTCTTTCAAATACCTCAGCGTAGGTAGATTTTGATGTGAAATCATGATGACTATTTTTGCTTGTCATTTTCTCTTACTTCAGTGTGACTATGTTTTACCACTGACATTGATGATATTTCGTTGGACTTCCGGTCAACCTTCACTTAGTGTCCCAAACAGTACAGTAAATATTTCTGATGTAAGCAATTATTTCCTACCATACAAGAGTTTTCCATGGATAGATGCAGAATTATAGATATGTATTATATATATATATATATCTATATTATACATTTTATTATTTCTTTTTGAATTTCATAGACTTCCAAGTCGAAAACAACATCAACGTTCTGGATATTTTTCTTCGTGGTCGGAGTCTCAAGGTGTATCATGGACCTCGATCTACCTCCAGCGTTGAGCTGCGAGAACCATGAGAGGTGTGGAAATCGGGGAAATCCTGGTGTAGGGGGGTGTTGGTTGGTTTTTGAAATTATATGGAAACTAGATACACCCAGCCAGACAATTTTTCTTTTCAGGATGTCTCGGTTTTAATCTGTAGTGTATTCTGTATTCTGTGTGTATAGTGTAAAAACATGTAAAAACAATGTTTTTTCGTTTCTTGTGCAAATTGACCGTGGCAAGTTTCCCCACGTCAGTCAATCGCTCACGTTCAACATGTTCGACAACGTTAGTTCCTTTTGCTGAAAAAACAACCCTCGAGTATCCATCGTCCAATGAGTCGTCCAGGCCAACAAAAGGTTCTTATGGTTTTCACGATGGCTTGCACAATCTGCTGTGGAAAGGAGATGCTTGGCTGAAAAACTGCCTCGTTTCTGTCACTACCGAAGTCGAAGTGTCTTGTTTGCCTTTAGTAACTTTAGTAGTCCGATCCTGATGTCTAAAATCAATAGGCAGGGGGTGGAATCCAAGGTCGCGGAAGATACTAGAAACTGCTGAAATTAGAAGAAGAGTCCATGTAGCCAGTACTCGAAACATATCTACAATCCAAATCCCGTAAGTTGAGGATCGCACTACGGACAAAGATGACTTAGTGCAACCTGGCATCATCCAGCTGGTGAGCACCTCAAGGGGCAGCTGAGCAGATAGATATCAGGAGGTCCATGATGGAAATGGTCCAACATTCCTCTTCGAAAAGGTGGGTTTGGAAGGACATTATATGATTCCTCTTCACAAGTTCTTTTAGCAGCAACCGATAAATTGACACAAACAGTTCATTTTGCTGCCTCTTAGGTGTGTCATGGTAGTGTGATCAATGTGTGATCCATCTGCCATTTTGTTTCCCTATTCTTCACAGGTGGAGCAAATCGACAGGAGGTTTTTAGTTTGATTTGTGCCTTTGAAGGAACTGCGGGTGGGCCAACTCTATGTCTTTCCAGACTTTGTTGTTGCCCTCAGTGTTTGCCCAGGTGGCCTTGTTGAGAAGGCCATGGCTCAAAATCATCGACACCAATTAGATGCCTGGAATAGTAATTAGTAACGAGGATCTTAAAATGTATGGTCCTTTTGCACCCTCTTTTTGAGCCATTGCCGAGAATGTGTTTGGATGGTTTTGATGTTGAATTTCAAACGGATTTAGCTCAGGTGCAAACGTTGACATACCCTTTCCCTGGTGAAGGGACCAGGCGTTGGATTGAGGCGACCATCGCATTGACTGAAAAAGATGACGGTCACCAACGTTTTTTTGGGCGATAAAGCGTTATAGCAAAGATTTGCAGCTGCTTGCTAGCAGGACTTGGAACGTTGCTAAGATGTGAAAAGCAAACAAAGTTGCCTCACAACAGTTGATTCTGATGAATGTCTTCCTGCTTGGCTTGTCAAGGAGCCAGAAATTCAGATAGACACACACACACAAGTACCAACAAAATCCCCAAACTATCTCTCAACAGCAACTTGCTTGAGCCCGCTTGAAACAGACCATCTACAAGAGCAACAGCAACATAGTGCTTATTCACCTGTCTGTAAAGTAAACTTTGACTTAATGTCAGAAGTATTGCCATAGCCTGTTTGCATCGATTTGACATGGCTTCTGACCTGTTAGTCAAGCTGGCTTGTTTGTTTGGATCTGTTTTCCCCTCTGTGATTCATTTTGGAATGAAACGCTGGAGCGACTCAAGGATTCTGAAGATGCAAGAGAGCCACCATCACCGTCGTCCTTCCATGACGAAGAGATCAGGAGGCGACTTGACAGCCTGCCACTACCGGATCTCCATTTTTAAGATCCACATTTCCTGCAGGTCAGCCCGCAGAAGTTGGTCAAAACGCCAAGGTGGAGGGGGGGGTTTGATAAGATAAGACCATGACCATTGATTGAACAGATTTTCACACCTTTTTTTTTCAATGGCAGAGATTAGACTAGGGATTTTTAAATGGGACTTCATGAATTCCTTTGTTAGTTTTCTGTCTCCAAATCAGAGCCAGCCTGGTTAGGTTCCGAAACTGTTGGAGCTCTTCCAAGGCCGACAACTCGCAGAAGTTCATGAGATGCCAAATCAAGAGACTAGAGAAGACACAGGTGTCAAGAAGGGATGAATATCAAAGGCAAGCTGATCAGTTTTCGAAATCTTGAGAAAGACATGTCAAGAAAGAAACACATACAGTGATAAGTTGTTTGTGTTTGAAGGACAGAAAAGCCTTGTAAAGAGAGATCCACGATCCAGAGATATCACAAGAAGGACACAAAGATGTCAAGACAATATGTCATGCATGAATGTTAAAGTTAAAGATGTTTTGTATGGTGCAGACTCAAGATCAGTTTTGCCTTCCAGGGTGACTAGAGAAAACAGCTCTCATTGATGGGCCCCAATCGCCCCCGATGGCCCGATGGCAGGCCGAATCCTGATGTCAGCTGTGCATGGATGGAGGCAAAACGATGGCATTTCTTTGACTCTGATGGTTTTTCCCTTCATGGCAAAATGCTAAGAAAAACCAACATGATTTTTGCCCGGCCATTTTTGAGGTGGCAGATGAACCCTCAGTAGATTGGCTTCGAGGTTTCCTATCAAAGTATAGGACTGGCTCTTGTCAATTTTTGTGCGAAGCGTTGATCGTGTGAAGATGTGTGAAACCGTGGTTGCAGCCCAGAATGTGAATATCAGCTAGGAACTAGCATGAGCTATCTATTTATATTTAAATTTATATCTCTATATATTTACTTCTATTTGTAATTGTAATTTGGATATCTATTTTTACATAATATACACATGGTCTTGTTCATATCATGTTTTGATTTCTGACAAATGTTTGGACCTGCCATTCCCATCTTATTAGCCATCACACGCCGCAGAGCTCACCGCATTTCCGTTTCACATGCCAAAAATGGCCTCGCAGGATGGTGCATGCGCCAAGGGCACGTCAAAGCACAGGCGTTTGGGTTGAAGTGTTGAAGTGGAGATGTTGAAACATGGAAGGTTCAAGGCAAAGGTAAATTTGAAAGGTGCAGGTAAAGAATGCTGTTGAAGTACATTTCTGTTTGTGCTTTCCCATCTCTTACTGATACTTGGAAATGTATGAATATACTATATATTAGTAAACTCTGTCCAAGAATTCAATATCTGCAACATGTCTTTAACTATAAACCCGGCAAATTGTGACATTTTTAGGAAGCCCACCGTTGTGGGATTTTACCATGCCGGTTGCAACCTCACCCTTCACACAAGGTGGCTCAGTGGTTGCACCTTCAAGGAGAGTGCAAAGCCCAATGCAACAGCGTCCCGAAACAGTTGACTTGATGAGGAAATCCATCAGAATCTGTCAGAAGTCTCAGGTGATGGACTTCATCTTACCAGAAGAAGCCAAAGTATGCAAAGATTTCATGCAGAGATTTTTACAACGTTTGAGCCTTGGGAAAGATTTTGGAAGATAATTTGGAGATGCATTTGGCAGCATTGTTGAGGCTTGGAGGAACGTGAACGCTGCCAAATTGACAGTCGGATAGATGACGGGTTAAGAAAGCAGGCATGGGAAGCTTGGCAAGTGGGTTTTATGGGTCTTCGGGTATTTTGCAAAGAGGTAAACTACCGTAATTATCATGTTATTGATACTGAGATGCTTTAAGAATCTTCAAAACAATATATGTACATACATACTGCATATATCTATATATAAGGAACTATAAGATAGATTATCTGATCTCATAACAAAACACATGTCACTATCATAACTTGTGCAGTTGCAGAGACTCCATACATGTTTCTGTAGAACATGAGAGCAAACATCCTCATTGGGGTTGCTTCAGGTGCTGCGCAGCGGGAGAACGAAATCTGTGCCGCCAAAGGACTGGGGGTGCGGGAAGTACAAGGGGCGCCTGATTTCGCAGCTTTCGGCCCTCATGTCATAGATGCAATACATTGATGAAAAGCAGTATTCATGTGCCATTTTGCTGCTGCCATGTGGTGCCATGCATGTTGCCATGCAGCCATGATGCTGTCATGGTGCGGGGTCCTGCCTGGATTATTGTGTGATAGTTGGCTATGGTGTCATTCATGCTGCAATCCACGAGATATTTTGGATCCATGCTGCTATCCTTTTCGTCGATGAACTTAGGTCATTTCTGCTGGTTGTGTTTTAGACTGGAACCTTTCCACAACTCCTTTGTTCTTTTCGATTTCACTCACAATTTCGCCTTTCCCTTGCCACTGCCCCATGAGTGGTCACAAGCCATGCAGGATGGACAAAGAGCCACCAAGCAGGTCTCAGAGAAGAGGCTTTTGAACTCAGAGTCAGTAGTGAAATTCTGTTCTTGTAGGGTTTGGATTCGGCAAAAGGTTGAAACAACACAGGTTGCGCGCAAGAAGTACTGGAAGCGAAGAAACTCCTGAAGTGGTTGCAGAACTGGCCTTAGGTCTGAGGAGTTTTTGATTACTTGGCTTCATGCTTGTACAGATTAACAATCATTAAAGTCTACATTAAAGTAAGCCATCAAATTTGGCCATCATATCCATTACACTATTCTGTCGTACCAAATACAGTACTGAAACTCATGACATCAGCCAATTCCGCAAAAGCAATCTGCCAAATCAAGACTAACGATGGTACTTTCAAAGTCTTATTTTGTTTGGCTTCAAGACAATTCAATGATTCGTTTTTCTCAAAACCTCTTGAAGAATCCGCAACATTTGTCCAAAAATATGACCAACTCCCAAATTGCTTCACCGGTCATCTGGGATGAACCCCATCATGAGGCCGTGGCACGAGCTCGACGAAGAGCAACAGATGAGAAACGACGTCAGGCGAGGAGGATGCGAGGGGCAACCCTCCCAACAGTGGGAAGTAAAGCTCAGGGATCCGGGTACTAAACTCTAAACATGGGTGGTGACTGTTGGGAGGAGGGAACATTTCAAAATAGCATGGGAGGATCAACCTAAATTCAAATGTATGACACTTTAGTTGTGGTTGATGATATCATGGAGTTCTGAGGGTGTTGAATGTTTTTTCATATCAGATGGATCCTGGATGGTTGAAGATCCTTTGCGGAAATGGCAGGTAGCGAAATCCAAATTCAGGTATACGCCAGTTTCTTTCAAAAAAATACGCAGGGGATTTATTGGATCTCGTCTGTATTTAGGAATCAGATTCTTCTTGGATTTGCACCTAGGATGTAGTTGGTATTCTTCTTCAAACTCAGCGGATAACCGAATGGGAGGATACGAAGGGATCTACTAAGACTACGATGAGTAAAGTATTCAAAAGATACGCCTAAAACTGTCTTTACAGAATAAAATTATTTATTGACATTTATTGAGAGATTCATTCTCTTCGCAGGTGAAGGTAGAGGAAGCCACTGCCAAGGCATTGCAGAAAGAGGCCTTAGACTTGAAACGAGGGAAGCTGCCCGCAGCGGGGGAAACTTGGGACATAGTTCTGATTTTTCCCTTCGGCCCTCCGGCCCCTTCGGGTCCCCTTCGGGTTTCCACCTTCACTGCCACTGATGACACTGGCAGCGCTACGGCAAGAGAGACGAGCGCCTGGCACGCTTTAGCGAAGAGAAGGCTAGGCATGTCATGTATGTTTGATTGTTGCATTTCTTTTTGTTTATTTCTTTAGTATGTGCCGTAAATGTGGGTAAAGTGTACCTGCAGCCTGCAACTACTTTCATTCCAGCATTCCCTTTTACTCATCAATTCTCTGGCCTGTCATTTTGGCACAGCGTGAGGTGAAGCAGAAACGTGAGGAAAAAGTACTCAGACAGTCACCATCGAGAAGTAGTTTCGGTGCAGTGCTCAAAGTGATGTTAGGATTCAGCAAGGAATGTCAGAATGTCCCATATTTTTGTCGCCTGGTCACTTGACGTCTCAGGCAATGCCTTGATATTTTGTTTAAGGGGGTATCAACCGTGTCAGAAGCACCTTCTTTTGATACCACATGTTACACCGCATGAAACATTAAGCTTGCTCGAGGTGCTGGGCTGGGTCTCGCCTCCGAGCACCTGGATCTGCTTCTGAGCGAGGATGTGGAATATATGAAAACATATAACCAATCGGAAGAGATAGGAAACTGAGTGAAACCGATACTTAGAGTCTGTGAATGTGATGATATGATACATATACGTATATATACATATATATATATATATATATTATGTATATGATATGTATATGTAAGCTGTCTAGGATCATTTGGATGGATCAAGTTCAATGAAGGGACGTTACATGGTTCGAAATCCTCGTTGCCAGGACCTTGACCTCATGTAACAGCTCTCCATGTGGGTTCTGAGCCAGCAGCTTTTCTGTGAGACTACAGCCTTGGCCTGTGAATTTTTGAATGTCATTGAACTTGTTGTGAAATTTGGAAAAAAGTCTTGTGGTACATCTTGATTTACCAAAGCATCATGGATAGTATCATGAATTTCTCTACAAAGGATCTTGGTGCTGGCACCTTATTTTCTTGGCCAAGCATGGTGAGTCTCAATGCTGTTGACCGAACTGGAGGATGGGCCCCAGCCCCTTCACTGCATGTGCGAGGGCTCCCCTTCAGCTGCCCAGCTAGCTAGCCAGAAGAATAAAATTCCACGGGAACTTTGGACAACCTGTCATCTGCGTAGCAGGCACAGTTCTCACGCCTGTCACAACTTCGACATGTATATTCTGATCTGTATTGCGCTTCATTGCATCTGCAGGCTAAGTGAGCAGTTTTGCTTGGCAATGAGTGCAGAAGTGCCTCCTACGGTTGTTGGGCCGTGGCATCAGTTCTCCGAAACTGGAGTTGGACAAAGAGCCAGCATTGAAGTGCGGAAAATTCGAAAGAATAACATGGTGTGAGATGCCATGAAGATTTCCCATTTTTCAGCAGATATAAGGTGCAATGCATTGGCAGAGATTGGGGGAGTGCATGCCACAGCTGTGCTCCATCAGCTTTTAGAAAAAACACATTGAAAAACAATGGAATAGGATCAAACAAGCCGCAGCGAGTAGCAAAGATAGGCTTTGCAACAAACCGAGACAGTAACGAATTCAAGATTGAAAAGGCGCCAAAATCATGCACTTGAAATGATCCAGAAATCTCCAAAGTACGCGATGGTTTGCTTTTGGTTCTACATGTGCAGTCTGCCTTTTAGAGCCAGTTTCACTCACAAGGTGTTGACAAGATTTTTACAATACAGCACAATCAGTACACTCAAGTTGTGACATCTTCCAAAGAAGTCCACTGCTCTGATGGATTTCTACATTGGTCCTTCACAGGCACAGCTGACAATCATGTCACATGACGCCAGTATATCGCAGAGGTTTGCCAGTGTTGCTTTAGATTGCTCCTGTTCTTGTCTTGCCGTCTTGCCGTCTTGATTTTTTTTCCCTCTGATACCAGGCATCATTCCCCAGCAGGCTCGATGTGTGTGGCTGTGCAGCTGGAAAAAAATCTGTGGAGTCAAATGGGGTTTCGAACGACATGGGACCTTTTGACCAACAAAAATGTACAAATCAGAAACAGGTATCAAATCAGTACCAATTCCGCAGTTCCTTGAGAAGACACAATCCAATCAAGTCTTGCATCAGTATATACTTGAGGATGCACCCTGGAGGTGAACATCTCGACTAGTGGATGGGCTTGGCAATTTAGTAGATGTGTAATGATATATGGGTTGAGGCGTGCCTAAATCCTGTAACAGGGGGTAAATAATCTATTCATTTGTATGGAGGGAACCCTATTCACCTTCATTGTCCACTATTACGTACAGTGTTTGGACAGGGTCCAAAATATACTGTAGGGTTCCGATTGCGAATGACAGTTCAGTGCCAAACACAAGGGAAAGTTTTCACCATTTCCTGGGAAGATGGTCGATTTAGATAGGTGCAACTCCAGCATTCACAGATGCAACGGAGGCCCAAGGTGCAGTCCGAGACACATGGTGCTCCCACATCGCACTGGCGGGGACTCCTCACCGGCACATCAGCCCTGTGGGCCCTTTGGCTGTGTCCTCGATCAAGGCTCGAAACGGGACATGTGAGCAGGGATGCTAGTAGGGATATGCGATGTCACATTGATGTTCATGTTTATCATGTTTCTAGGACGTACAATGATGTACGTACAATGAATGATATAATATGCTACAAACTTACAAACACACAAATGCACATCAGCATCCACAGCTGAAAAAAAGATGGCAAAGGACTTGTGACCTTCCATTTCGTACATCGAATCACTGGCTTCAACCTGACATTTCTGACAGATGCGCGGGGACAGAGAAGCACCAAAAGAAAAAGTCATCTACTCAGCTTTTCGTGTGTGGATCTGATTTGTACCCATGGCATGCCAGGAACTATCCTAAATCCAAGTTGGTTAGAGATAGGCAGTGAATCAGCTGCACTTTTGATTGTTTTGCTGGAAAATCATGGATTCAATTTTTGTTGTTTGCGTGCGTTTCGATTGTGATCACTGATCACATTGTACATCAGCTCAATATACTGCAACTACACATGACACTACTTCTGAGATATATTCTTTTGTGAACTTCAATTTCATGTACAATGTCTTTGTCATATTGGCATTTCAAGTCAGCTGGCTATATACTTCCACACCGCTGTACCGAGGCGTGGACTTCGGGCAGGTCAAGGGTTTAGAGATGCACCGGAGACAAAGCTTGTGCCTAGTGCCTTTGCATTGAAAGACACATTGAAGGAATATTTTGGAAGATGTTTCAGCGGAGATTTTGTGGATTTTTTGGAAGGCTTCAGATATTTAGTCACAGAACATTTCAGGTACCTAAAACGGAGGTACTCACCTATATAAGCTGTATGTAAGGCTTATGTAAGGGAAAACCCATCCCCAAAATGGCCTTATAAGCTTCAGTACCTCCATTTTAGGCACCTGAAACTCCTGGTGACTTAGGGAGTATTTTTGGAGATAATGAAGGATCATGATACATTTGTTTCTTAATTGATTTTTCGGGGATTCTTTTCGGGATATTGATGTTTTGGAATGATGGATCGTATTATTTGGGACGAATACATGCAACTAATCCAAAAACGAGGGATAGCATTTGCGAAGCAATTTTGGGAATTGTCATTTTGGGATGATGAAGATGTCGTTTGCGATGATGGAAATATATGATTATTTGGTCATTTTGGGATGAGAATTGAAAAGGATGATTGAAATTCGTACATTTGTAAAGACGTGCTGAACTTCACCTGGTCATGAGGATAATTCCATATAATTCCCATTTCAGATCACTAAAAAAGCTCCCCAAAAAACAAATCCCAGTGATTCACCTGCCAGTTGAAGCTGTTAGCCAAGCCACCGGCGGGTCTCCTCTTTAAGGTGATGATGTAGGTCAAAGTGAGAGCGATCTCACTGTGGGGGCTGAAGATTTGGTGTGGCGAGATCTAGCGCAGCTTTTTGAGGACATCTTTCTCACCAAAGAATTGCGAGAAAGAGATATTGCTGCAGCTCGGCCAAATTGACATTTCGTATTCTTCCACGTGGTTCAGCAGAAAAACGGATGGAAAAGCGCGGAAAAGTGGGAAATGTAAGGTTCTCGAATTTCTTGGTGCGGCCTTGCAAGGGCACGGGTCCCAGCTAATGCTTCCTTCAATTGATTCAGCACTAGCCAGCAGGAAGCAAATGTTGTTGATGCAATCTTTCAATGCAGTCGGGTTTGATGAATGATGAGTTGAATGGGGGGGGGCGTGATGTAGAGACGCATCTCCTTTGTAGAGTTTTGAGATTGAATGTCACATGAGTGGTATCTTGATTTGCAAAGCTTGAGCAACGTCCAAAGGTACTTTCAGGCTTCCACATCATCGCAGATCGCGCTGCTGGTGCTGACCTGGTGCCGAGAGAACAACAACAGTGCCAGACTCGCCGAAGTTTTTCCAGGTCGCATGGCGAAAACGCTAGCATCGCTGGTGTAGCCTAGTTGATTCTGAGAAAGACACAGTAAATAGAATACGGTAGACGACTGGATGCTCCAAATGAAAAACTCTGATATTTTGTTGCATCATTTTGCAGCTGTTGGGAAGTGAGATTTAAGCAACTCGGTTGACTTCAAAAGGAGACGCTGAAGACATCAATGGGGAGCGGCTGGAAGAACCTTTATGCTGCTTGGTAAGAAAGAAGACAATGGGATTTGCAAGGAAGGTACGCCGACTTCTTGACTCCAAACTACTGTAGCAACTAATGGTCGTGGACTTGATCATGTCAACAAACCCCAAGAAACGATTAGAACCACTTTATTATTATTATTATTTTTTTTTGACGTTTCTACTTTCGCTTACTGTAGATTTTTCATGAAGCTCTACAGAAACAGTGCAGCTCCTGGAAGATATTGGCGATATTCTCAATTCGAACAAGCCAGTTTGCAGCAAGTTTTGCTGACACCGGCGTTTTTTTTCTCCAGCTGTTTAGTTAAGTGCAGGGGCCAAGTTCCGGATCAAAAAGCGTTCCGCATTCTGGAAGATCCGTAGGCAGCAAATGACAGGACCTTTGTTTGCAGCTACTCCAACTGACTGTGATGATATGGGTGTTTCCTAAAATGGTGGTACCCAACAACCATGGGTTTTCCTACTAAAAATGATTAACTATGGGGTGTTTTGGGGGTACCACCATTTGAGGAAACCCCGATATCATGAAATAGCGTGGACCTCTCTTTACTTTGGGAAGATTTGTTGAGGCTGGCGAAGAATTCCCAATGATGCGGGCTTGAGTGCGTTTGCTGCAGATGTCATCGTGTGGACACCGGCTTCCAAAGAGGAGAAGGACCAGCGTGCGAATGGTGGGAAGCGACAACATTTCCTAGAAAGCACTATATGACTATATGTATATATATATATAATATAGTATCATCTATTTGTACATTACATATATCTTTTCTTTTTCTAACTCCTGCTTGTACCAGTACATTCCAGCACGGGCGGATTTGGCGCAGAACTGTGGACTGTGAAGAACCATGTTTCATGTTTAGGAACAACGGAAAACTACTTTGCGTGGACGTTCATGGCATCCATCCCTGTAGGAGATACGCCCTGCACGAGGTAGCAAAGCTTCCAAGAGCCGCGGCTTTGACATACGGCAGCGCAAGGAGACAAGGTTGTCGATGAGGTGCGCGACACGGGACAGGTTGGCATGGCTTTGGTTGTGGGACGTGGGAGAGACACCGTTGCTCTTTTTATGAATCCCTCCAAAGATCCAGGGAAGGTCAGCAGGAAATTTAAAATGATTCAATTGGAAATTCCTGCATCTGACTTTAAAATTGGAAAGCTTTGAGGGACGAGTCTTGGACGAGTCTTGGACTCCTCAGGTTCAAATGGCAGGCTTTGAAACTGATCATGCATGATTTCTGCCTCATCAATGACAATGGCACCAAGCCACGTGTCCTTTTTCCGCAGGCGCGACCGTCAGGAAAGCAATCTCTTTCATAGAATACCTGTACTTTAGTTTGCCCTTACTCCTCAGACGAACATTGTATCTTCCATATTTCAACGAGAAGTATTCGGGATTCCTTGGATTCTTTAGGATGGGGTGGTTGTCATTTGCGCTTGCCCTATGCCCACATTAAACTGATTTCCATCAGTGACATTGGCCACGTCGTGTACAGGGAACCTTCCCTAGTTTGAAGAAGATCGGTGTCCAAAATCCAGAAGCGGAACTTGGCGTCGAGGTTGGAGGAAACTGAGAGTGGAAACTGGCAGCTGTTGAGATATTGTGATTGATGGGAGTACATGCTCGTGCTTTAGATTTTTAATCAATTCCTTGCTGTTCCATATCTTGCTGCCTTCCTGCACTGCCGTGTAAGCTTTGCACCCAACATGTTTCTCCGGTGAGGGAGAAAGTAACTGAACTCTTTTTGTTCAAATCCAAGACAACCTGCTCAAATGACCAATGCCATCATCCCTTTGTTGCAGCGTCTTTCCGTTAGATAGCAGCTTTTGCGGGAAAAAGATCGCAACCAGATTTGGTCAACCTTTTGCTGGGCAGATGTCTATGTATGCTGGCAAGCTTAGCTGGCAGCAACTGGTCTCTGATAGCAATTCAGTGGCTGGGCACTCAGTTTGTGAACAAAACCATTGGGCAGCATGAAGAAGCTCTTTGCAGACCCATGTTGCCATTTGATGAATTGTCCATTTTTGGAAAGGATCACACTATACAAAACTATATACAGACTTCGCAAACTGTTACATCCAACTTTTTCATCCATATGTTGCTTTTCCCAATGGCAGAAATCATCATGGGCTGTTGAAAGATTTCGCTCCTGGATCACCCAAAACCTGACAGGTGGTGGTGTTTCTGGAATCTCCTCAGGAGCATTTCTGGAGCTTGCCAGCAGAGATTCCGGACAAGAGGACGATGTTGATAGATGTTGATAGTTGACCAAGAGAAGTTGAGATTCAACCGGGTAAAGCGAGAAATGAACCCGTCATCATGGCAGAAACATCACTTTGAGTGAAACTTTTTGTGCTCATTGAGGTTTAATGGTTTTCAGGTTTGCTGATGATGCTTTGGAGAGATTTGTGAGGTTTCTCCCTACTTACACGTACCTGGTAGCCTGGTTTTGCTTGTGAAAGACGGCAGGACAAAGTCATGTTTGGATCCTGCTCCAATCCTGCTGCTGTCCATCCAGCAGTTGGATGCTTCTCGGCGTCCCAGGGTGCTTTGCCCTGCCATGGAGGTTTCATTTGTTTGGACATGATTGGACAAACAAAGCTGAGGTGAATTTCAATATCCAAGGCCGGGCGGGCTGGAGTTGTTCCCTTGCATCCCATACTTGTTCATTTATTTGCACGCGCATGCATATTGCATTGACATATGACATATTGATACATATTATGTATGATATATCTGGATGTTTCTGTTGTCTCATTCATGTCTCCCAAGAGCATTGCCGTCGCACGGATTGTAGGCATCATGAAGAAGCTACGGCGCTGGCTTTTAGAAAGTGAAAATGAAGCAGAGATGTCATCGTCCCAGGTGGGCCAAATTCGCGCGCACACGCACGCACGCATGTTGAATTTATGGTTGCCACAAGGGAATTGTTGCACACACCCCAATCACCTTAGCATTCTTTGTCGCTAAGCTATGTATTAGTTGTACTGTAGATAGCATGTCAATGCATGTCACATATTAGATATTGGATCATGTTGCACAAAGACTGTCATTTGGATGTAAAGGACATAGGTCGGACCAACCTTCCAACAGGACTCTTCCTGGGATTTCTTGCAGGACGAAGACATTTTTACGCAGTGGACCTCAATGCTGCCGCTGCCCTTGTCCCCGTTTTGATCTCGGGCCCGTTTGTTTGTCGGCAGCACCGACAGTCGCTCAGAGACGCCCACAGCTTCCCAGGTTTGGAGGTGAGTTGAGAGCAAGGATTGCTGCCCGCCGAAACTATATCAGGCAGGGGATTGTGATTGTACGGATGTTTTCATGGCCTGTGATGAGTTATACAGTTAATTAATGTTGATTATACAATATGATGCAATGGGTGAATTTCAAAGTTGGAGGTGTGCACCCTGAGGTCGAAGCTCGGCAGCCTCATACGGAAGGTCTTCGCTAATAAGAGAGCAAAGCTCCGGGCGGAAAGGCGCTCCAAAAAGAGTGGCATTTGATGAGAATTGCAATGACTCAATGACTTGCTGAGCTGAAGTGAAATTTATATAACTGCCTCAAAATGGCCGGTTGTTTCGTTTGATCGGTTCAAATTCGTGGTGTTTTTGATGTGTTTTGGTGAGGCTTCCTCAGCTCTTGGAAGCCCAGCAGCGAATGACCCAACAGCTGCGAAGGCAGGGGAAAGTACTCCTTGCTACCACCTTAGACAAAAATCAATGGATATAAATTATCTAAAGTACAGGTTGATGTAGTTCTTGCTTGTTGCTTTCAACAGATCTTCATTGCACTTTTCTTGACATGCAACGCCATACCGTGCCGTGTGATGATCACTTGTGATGGCCACGGCCACGACGACCATGACGACGACCACCGCAACACCTCGAAGAACACCGCCTCGATCATGACCACTGTCTCCACGATAACAAGCACTGTTAATGACAACAGTGGTGATAACAACACCGCGCACGAATCTCACATTTAGGGTGCACCAATCTTCATTAAGCTCCCAACTGGGCTGTTCGAACTTGGACGTCTCTCATTCGCATCTCATTGCTATCAAATGAGCGCAGCATGCACAATCAAGATTGTGTTGTTGTGCTATGTTACACTTATTGCAGCAGCACAATGTATACAATGTCTCATTTACCCCGCTGACTAGGCACAAGGATTGATTTGATTGCTTCATGTGTTCTAAGATAGTAGCTCACTACAAAATAGAAACACACAGGACGATGGATGTCAAGGATCAGTATTTAGGGATCAGACATGACATCATTCATGTGTGGATTCTGCATGGTTGCACTTATACTGATTGCCGATATACATATAATATACATTTAATATATTTGAATATTATGTATATGATTATACATATGTATAGATATGTATATATATATTTACATACAAATAGCCCATTATATCCCTGCATTTGGATACTGCCTGCGAGAACAACGGGAACTGCACATGCCTGCCAGGCAGCGTGAATTGAGAGCTAGAGCCAAAATTGTGCTTGCGGAGCTGGAAGAGGCTCTCCTTGGAGTCCTGTTTGGTTCTTGTGTTCCATGTGTGAAGCTGCAAGTCTGAAATTCCAATGTTTGGATGGGTGAAACTCATGGCGACTTTGGACTACTCATGGGGGTCCTTTCAACAGATCCACATTGTTTGAATTGATTCTGGGTCTTTTGATTTTCTTTTTTCCCTTTTGTTTGAGATTCGTGACAGGTCTGAACTGTATGACTTCTCTATTTAGATTGGTGTTGGAAAGTGCCGAGACTCCTAAGTGAAATGCAACAGCCAGCTTGCCCATAGATGTGATTTGAAGGTTACAGTATATACATTTATCATGCATCTATGCTTGCATCTCACTAGGCCATCCAGAAATTGGACTGGGAGAGCTACGAGAAGAAGCTTGCACAAGCAGAATCGGATCAGCTGCTCGACCAGAAGCAATTGCATCCCGGCTGCAAAGGACCACAAGATGCAAAAGAGGACTGCCCAAAAAAGGCACCTCATACCTCGTAAGTCTATGATGTTCATTGATTTTCTTTGACTTTCACAAAAATTCTAAAGCTACAAGGAACCACGGGACCCGGTTGATGGGAAAATTCCAAGTTGTGCAGGGAAGATGTGCAACATCGCTGGGCTGAAGCACTTAGCGTAGCTGAGGCAAAAGATATGGAAAGTCACCATGTTTAATGCATGGTCGATGCATGGTTGATACAAATTGATGTTAATTGAATGTCAAATATGGAGGTGACAAGAGATCAGCTGTGATGACATGGTGTGAGGGTGAACCATATTTACCAGAAGCCGGGCTATCACAAAGTAAGATGAAATAGGATGAAAAGCTTTCAAACAATGGGGTTGCTCTAAGCCACACGCTCCCCTTTGCACTCCGCACAGGCTCCTTTGAAAGAGTTTGTGCAGGCTTGTCTCGCTGTGGAGTTGCAGGAAGCTCAAGTACTACTTGTCCGACACTTGGGAAGGAATTGCATTGAAGGATATTGGCAGTCAAAATGACATGTTTTGTTGTCGTTTTCTTAGACGTTTAGGAAAACTCGTATAGACTGCGCTATTCTGTTGTTCATGCATGATATGCGCGACAGATGTTCGGACTCTTCAATCATCCTCAAACGAACAGAAGAGACAGCATCAAGCAACCCTGTAAAAGTGCACTCACCAGCCTTTGCTTAAGGATGCCTGATACACTCGATACACTGATGTCTCGTCTCCAGAATTTTCTACCATTCAAGTTAAGGTACTCTCAAGAAAACTTGAGGAAGAGCTGGTGGCTTCCACATTGCCACATACGTGTCAATGGATGCAGGTGCCAGCTGCAAGTTTGGTGGATAGGAACCTTTGATGTATCCTGGGTGCCGAAAAAACCAGGTTGCGCTTGAACTGCGACGCAACTTGGAGGCTTTGGAGGGTTGGAGGATGCAGATTAGTCGCGTTTCACAACACTTTCGAGTTGCAACTCCATTTGTGGGCCTTCTGTCATGACGATTCATAGTTACTTGTGCTTAAAAGACTTGTTTGGTGAGTTTGCGAAGCTAGCTTTCATTTATGGATGATGATCTTCGCTTAATTTCTGCTTTGGAAAAGATCCTTTTCCTTTCAAGTTGAAGGAGTGTAGATCAATTGTCATGAAGAGGCTCTTCACGAAGTGCACAGTGCAGTGACGGAGATTCAGTAGCTCACTCAGAGAATTCGTGATTTCCCGGGCAGGATCTGCAGACACCTTGCCGGGCGGTTTTGTATTCACGACGTATTCATGTATTCCTTCCATTCCATTCTCTTCTTAATGTTCCGTTACTCGTATTTTCTATTCACTTCTCCTGACGCATTTGTGGTGGCATGGATGCAAGTATGATTGTACTCTAAAAGATGTGTATGAAGTATCCATTATAGCGCCTAAAAAGTATATTTAAAGTCAAGGAAGAATCAATAACCCTGAGCAAGTTTGTTTGTTGATGCTTAGATCCAATGTCTTTCCTGAAAGATGGGTGTTTTGTTTCAAAGGACTTCATCAAGCTCAGTGCCAGGCAAGCTGCAATCTTTCTTTGTTTCACAGAATTTCAGAGAAAGCTATGCAGGTTTGGTCAAGACAAATCTTAGCCGCAAATAGACAGGGTTATAGGGTTACCCCCCTTCATATGGGAAATGGTTGGGTAACCCTATAACCCTGTCTACTTAATCATTTGTTGTCGGCTTGGTGCCAAAATGGCAGGTGATCAGCTGAAGAACTTGACGCAGGAGAGGCTGCATATTTGAAAAATCCACAAGACGTAACCCTGNTTGAAAATGAGGGATTTTCCAATGTCAGTTTTCAGGGGGGTAAGACCATTAGGCCAAGATGATTCACTGGAATATTCATCCCGAAGTTGAACGGAACTGGAGTACATTTTGGCCTTTTGACATTTTTTTGTGAAGCAAAGCTCTGATGGTTCCATCTGTATGAGACCCGGAGGTCCATTCCGGAAAATGGATGGTACCTGGTCATAAGTCACATCATGGAAGATTGGAATCAAGAAATTGCTCTAGAATGGAAGTGAAAGGAGAACACTTTGTTTTGGATCATTTTTGGATCATCGGCCGCCATGATGGAATGTCATCCCATTTCTGTCATAGTTCCCACATCCCTCATTACAGCTCCCCCCGAAAAACTCGACATGGAACTTTTAAAGAAACATCCTGAAAAAAAAAATCATCCATCTTTTTCCAAACAAAAAACATCCATTCAAATGTGTTTTTTTCAGAGTTGTGAAACAACCATTGGATGGTTTTGTACATGAAACCTTTAAACAGTGCAAAAACCATCCATTTTTGGGACTCACCCAAACGCCGTTAAAACCCACCCGAGGTCCCGACCTCGGGGGCCCGGTGTCACCGCTTGCAGGAGCTTCACCGTGCCGAAGGCAACCTTGAGGCTTTGGAGCTGGCCTTTGGTCGAGCGAGCGGCACGGTTGGGAGTCTCGTTTCGTTTTCAGCTGCGGAAGAAAAATTCCCATAGGGAAAATGGTTGGTTTTTTTTTGAGTAATAAGATTCAGATATGGCAGAAATGATATGAATAGGTGATGATAGATGTGTTTTTGCTGGATCTAGATGATCTAAGATTTGTTGTTGATTCGTTTTTGCAGCATTGTACAGCATGCGTGCTTGTGATTTGAACTCATTGGAGATGAGTGATGGATCTTTCAAAATGTGAAGTTGGAGTTTCGAAGACAGCTTCTTCATCGCCAGTTCCAGTTTTCGTTTCAATTCCTTTGTACTGGTACCCACCATATTGATATTTATGTTCATATTTAGAATTACATACACACACACACACATCACTCTCTCTCTCTATACATATATACATGTATTATACTGGTAAAGACGTATTTGAAAATTATCCTTTCAAATCCGTGCATCCAATGCATTGATGCCGGTCCCGGATTTGCCGCCTGCCGCATTTCGCATTTCTGGCTGAGGTTGAATCCGATTGCACCAGGTCCAAGCCTTAGCTTTCGGCCAGGAACTTGACTCCGTTTGAAACAAATCACTACCGTTGCTCCCTTGAGGTCTTTTAAGGAACTCTTAAAGCAGTGCAAGAACAGCTTGAAGAAAAGTTGCAATGACCAAAAGTTAGAAGAGGCGATCGTTAAACAGCAACTGTTTCAGTGGCTGTTTTTTTCTTGCAGTTAAAACAGTAAACCGCAAAACGTTGGCACTTTTCAGATCCTGTTTGGCAAAACTTGAATCTTGATCAAGTATATTTGGGCAGGTTTTAAATGCGGTTCCTTGGGAGAAAAGCAAGTCCAAATCTCAGCTCTTAGATTCTTAGAGTCTTAGATCTTACAAAGGAACGATTGGAAGCCAACGGTTGCAACGGTTTGGAGATGGTGCAAATTAGGCGGCTCTTTGCGGGAATTACAATGGATGCCTGTGAGAAGCTTCAGGCTTGTTTGGATCTGTATGGATTTGTGGAAATTTCTGTGAGATGTTTACAGATATCGAATATCCCAAGTTTATCTAAGGTTTTGGAACTTGCAAGTATTTTATGCATGTTTCTGCAACTTTCTACATGCTGCACTGAATCACTTTTGATGATTTCTCCACTTGCTTCTTATGGTTTCTCCATGCATGCATAATCATCGGCTGGAGGCAGCTGCCGACGCAGCGAGTGAAAAGTGTCGATCAAGGCGGGTGTCGATTAAGATCATGGTACCACAGAAGGTCCCACACCACCAGCCAACTGTGATGTTTTTAAAAGTAAAGCACGATTCTTTTTATCATTTTTTGTCATGTGGTTTCAATGACATGTTGAACAGATTTGTTTCAAAGGGAGCGGTACCCTCCTGGGAACGGTCCCTCTGGAATTCGGAGAATCATCATCTTCCAAACCGCTATCCTTCCATCGGGACTCTTATATTTACCCTATACATTTTTACCATACCAAATCAACAAAATCAACGAAATTCATGTAGGTAAAACATATACCGTTCTCGTTTTTATGGAAAATCCATCATGGGGAAGGGAACGGCCTCGTCTTCGCGTGTCAGGATGGAAGGACCTTTGGAAGAAGCCTGGGCAGTTGCGAAGGCAGCTAAAGACCTTCGTTGCGCCTTGGAAGGTGGGGGTAGTGGGGGATGTTTACACCACCTGGCTGGGACCAGCTGCTGGGTGGATTTTTTTGTTTGGGGGGGCCCTCAAAAAAACAGGTTGGAAAAAAAGGAATCAAAGCATTTTATTTGAATATGTTTGAATACTGTAGATTTCAGAGTTTTCTTTCCAAGATGCTGGAAGAAAGTTTTTGTAATGTTTGTAGTAGGTTGTTTCTGGCTGTTTTTCAAAAGGAGTTTTTTCACAATGTGTGTTGCAGGACATGATGAGGCCTTGCTTGACGAAATGTTGAAAGAGGCAGAGAAGCATAGCCGGTTCCTCAAACTTTTTGTATATTTACCCACATTTCTCCCCCTATAAACTAGCCAAATGTAGTGTAGGTTTATACAAATAGACCATCTCCATTGAGTATCTAGGTAGGATCCTGTATTTCTGTTGGTACACCGCAGACAGCGCCATTCCATTATCGCTCCTTGGAGCTGATGGGATTTTTGAGGCTTGATAGGTTTGGAAGGTGCCAAGCAACAATTCCAAGACTTGCAAATCGCCAAGTAGTGACCTTAGGTGGTGAAATGCACCTGGATGGGCCTGGCTTGGATAAGTGAAAAAAAATCAAAACACCTACAGCTGCATCTTCTTGTCTCAAAAGAGTTCCCAGAGATAATGACAGTTGAACATTTTTTAGCTTCTTTTGAGTCGCTGGAGTCAGCTAGACATACTAATTTTCAATGTTTTCAGATGTGGGTCGTCCACATGAACTTTCTAGCCCTCAATCAGGTTGTTTTACTCTAGTTGTTTGTCCGAAACCCAACTACTTCCCTGCGTGGAGCAAGGTCTGCTTTGCGCCATGACCTGTCGGTTGCTGTAAGTGCCTCAGTCATATCAACTCAGGCCAGCACGATTTGAACCAAATCGGGAAAACAACGGTCCAAAACAGCTTGAGATTCAACAAGAAAGCAAACATGCTATTTGATATGCTGAATCTAAGGTTTCCTCGTTAGACCTTACTGCTTTCGAATTACTTGCCAATCAAAATTCTGCTCAACTGTCAGATCCTCAGGGAGATTTCTGGGTTCTTCTGGTGTTTTTCATCCTGGATGACCCACCTTTCCCCCCAAAATCCATCGGTCGAAGGTCAACTGAAGAGCTGCAAAGCTTGCGAAAGGAGCTCCAAAGTGCGCTCCAAGAGGCGCGAAGAAAGAAGTTCTTGAGGTGTTTCGGAAAAAAGCCACCAGGGAGGTCAGTGGAACAAAATGATTTGTAATTACCTGCAGATTACTGAATGATACGAGACATATATAAATATACAATATTATATAATATATCTAACATGATGTTTATGTATAATTTATGATCGTTTTTTACAATTATACATGGCTGGATAGATAGGAAGATTGTCCAGCCAGCTCTTTTTGTGATTTGTTTCTTTTCACACGTATCATGGCTGCAGCACCTTCCCAGATTTGATTCCAAACTTCCACTTGCAACGTTGTATCCAGGAAGAGAGAGTATTGCAAGAAGTGCTTGGTGCCCAATTTGGCATTCAATCCAGGCTCCCGGCAGTTTTCCAACATTTTCTTTAAACATTTGTTAGTTTGTCACATTTGGTTGGGCCTTTGGTTTGGGATTGTCCGACTTCAACGAGGTACTGCAGGCTTTGTTTGCACTGAGGTTGACTTCGGGTCAGACTGAGAACTCCTTGAGGACAGTTCTTCAAAAGTGTCGGTGAGAAGCCTCAGGAGTCAGGAGGAACTGATTTCTAGATGGAAATAGTTTCAGTCATGACACGGAAATTGGCAAGCATGAAGAGAGCATTGAACTATACATATATTTCAATAATCAAATAGAAGGTGTTCAATTATATTGATACAAGCAATGGAATGACTTTAATAGGAAATGGATCAATGGAATGATCTTATAGTAGTCTTATGGAGTCAAATCATATAGGCTAAGGTCGGCCTTTCCGACCAGTTTCCGTTGGATCTCCAGGCTGCTTCCATCAAATCCTTGGCGAAAAGTTGCCCAAGACTCCATTAAAGCCTTAGATGCGGCACGCGGTATCAGCGCAGACCTCAGCTTGGAGATTCATCGGGTCGGTGTGAATTGGTATCCAAAAAAGGTTTCCAAAAAGGTTTCGGAGACAGATTTGTATGAGAGGTGCCTTGAACATGTGATATGGAAGAATATCAATACAGGACCTACTCACAGAGTAGATGATACACTCACAGCAAAGGTGTCCTTGAGGGTTCGATTGATATTTAATATCTGGAAGATTTCGAGAAAGACCGGCAGCATGATTCTGGCCTGTTGTACAGGTTCTCTGAAGACCTCCCCAAGTCAAATTTGTTGTGGATCGAACACTTCCATGCGTAGGAGACGCTCTGAGACTTTTCCCGGACGAGAGTATACTGCAGGCTTGGAGGATATAAACCCCCTAATTTCATTTTAATATCGCTTTTTTTTGGTTGTGAGTTTCAACTGACTTTCTCAACATTTCTCAACTGAAGAAACGCTGTTTCATTCTGTTTTGTTTGGAGTTGGTGTGTATTTCCATTGGTGATGAAAAAAACCACCAAGCACACCATGCACCCTGCAGCAGGCAAGCCTGAGCTCGGGTAGCAAGGCTTCAAAGGAGCTTGAGATTTCGTTGCAGCAGGCGAGGTAAAGCTCCTAAACCTTAAGGGGTATCTCTTGGGTTGTCCCCCCCTCCCAGTAACAGTGGCAAATGAAGGCATTTTTTAGGGATTCCCTACTAAAAATGGAATTATCCTGGTGTTGACTGTTACTGGGCAGGGAGGACAACCCAAGGTATCTCTGTGTGGTGTTTTCTTCCCACTTGTTGTCATGTGAATCCAGGTTGGTTGAAATCCAATTACGGAACGTATTGGAATCCGGAGATGGCTTCACACCAAAAGAGATGGATTCCTGGATTGATTGCTAGCTTAGCTTAGCTTAAGGCTTAGTCACAACCGTGCAGCACCACGAAACGGGGGGGGGGGTATTTGTGCAGTGATAAACGTGGACCTTCATGGAACATTCCAACCAACAAGCCTGCAGGTGCAACTGCAAGACCAAGGCGGGCAGGAATTCAGATTGCAAGATTCAGTGTTCAAAAGCGTGACAATAAAATGAAAAGATACATTTCAGTTGGATGTATTTGGGAGCTTAACGAACATTTCTGCCAAAACTTCCGGTCGATTCAAAAAACTGTAAGACGACAGTTTGTCAGGTGAACTCAACTCACCATCCTTCCATGACTTGCAAAAAGCCTTGGATGAGGGTTATTTGGGCGTGGACCTAAAATGAAAAGAGCAGAAAGAAAAAGAGGAGGATGACAAAAAACGTGTTGATCGAATTAATTTTGGAATCTCATACGTCAATTAACCACAGTAAGAATTGCAGGGATGTGAGAATGACCAGATATTGTAAGAAAATGGGATCAGAAGATACGGGCATAAATTCTTTGAAAGTTTGCAAAACAAATTGTTCTATGCCTTGGCCATGGCCGAGTGCATGGTTTCACTCTGTTTCTTTTCGGCGTTTGTTTTAGCATCATATGCTGTACGTATATACGGTACCCACATTTAAATAGGTGGTGGGCGGGCAGCACAGTTCCGCCCCAGTGCCCAGAGGTAGTATAAAATAATATAAAATACCAGCCCCACCCGTGTATTTTCTAGTGTGGGCCCATGCCGTGTATTTTCATGTTTGGGCCCATGAAATCTTCAAAAATATGTCTCCTAGAAAAATAATCTAGCACTGGTCCAGGAAAAATCCATTGCCAAAAAGCTCAAAAAATGTCTCCTAGAAAAATAATCTAGCACTGGTCCGTATATATATATAAATAGATATGTTAGCAACTATATGTTATATTTACGTAAAGAAGTCGTCGGAATAAAGGAACCATGACATGATTTGGACTTTTTGTTGGCGATTCAAAAACCGAGGCCTTGCAGGTGCTCAGAAAGACCAATCCCTCGAGAGTTTGCTGAATTCACCACCTTGGCGAGAAGCAAGCTGGGAGGCGTCGTTTTAAAACCCAAATTGACAAGCATAAATCCCTAAGACTTCGATGATTCGATGATTTGGTTTTTAGATGGCATTTTTTGCATGTTATATTTTTGTGCTAAATGGCAAGGTAGTGCCTTGACGTGTGTGATTACATATTATGTAGTACTATAGTCAAGATTTTATGGCACCT